>JAHWFO010104687.1:1686345-1766197 GCA_023313115.1 Rhysida immarginata
AGAAAGAGTCACTCAAGAGTGACTCTTTCTCGCCCATTTTCTCAAAATCTTTCAAGGGGAAGGGTGTGATTAAAAATTGTTTTTAGACTAATCTGGTGTTGCTCTACAGGGTAGCGATTGGAAATTTTTCTCTATCTTAAATAGTTTTTGATGGATGACCTTAAATAAATTTGGGGTCAGAGTCAAAATTGAGTGTGGCAATGAATCCCCCCCCCCCCTCTCATTACCTATAAACCACACTCATCAGATCTCGCCTACCTGGCAGCTTTCAGATATTTGCCATGTTACCAGACTTTCTGGACACACTGTATAATGAAGGATTAACTTTCAAGTTCAAATAAAGATTAGCTATATTCTGCCAAAGTTTAGCTTTTTACATAGTGTTCTTGACTTTATAAAGGCAAAATCAGACTTATTTACAAAATATGAAATTGAAAAATATTCTAATTAATCACCTATATGAATATATCATCATCATAACTTATCTGCTAACTAGGCCTATAATATACCTATTTAATTTGGGGAAAATTTTATTTCAGGCTTAATTTTTCATTGTTGATATTTATATGTCATGGACTCTTTAATTTACTTCACGCTTCTTGAGTTGTCTTGTTATCGCGGGGGGCATGTCTTGTGAGTGTATTACACTACTATTGTCAGGGAAACTTTTGAAGCTTCTGCGAACGGTTGTTGAAGCAGTTCTTTGTCGGCAGCTCCAGTGTCCACTCCAGTGAGAGGGTCCATGGAGGTCCTGGCACCTGTTCATCGGTTCGTTCCATAATGGCATGACAGACTGGTGGATGGAAACCACAGAATCCAAAATCTCTCTGGATCTTGTCCTTTGATACCAGAGTAGACCAAGTGGCCATTTTTAGTACAAGTTTATTTTATGCTAAGTTATGATTGTAAAAGTCTAGAGACCTTTAGTAATTTGTAATAGCATTTTTCCGAAAGCCTGCAGACTGCATCCTACAAAAGGATGATGACTCGCCACCTTGCCTGCCTCACTGCTGGGACCCTTTGAACATTTATTAATGCCCAGCTATAAGATTTCATGTTTATTTTTAACCTATGCCAAGACTGTGATCGCAACCCTTAACGACCTATCCTTGAGCTGTACAGAATTTTCGACGGAATTCTTTAAGAGGAAAATCTATGTAAAAAAGTAAATTAACTAGAATACGATTTTGATCTCAGAACATATCCCCATGTAGTTTTCTTCATATGAGTGACAGCGATCGAAGTATGTTTGATCTTTGTTCATTCATCAGCGTAGTTAAACCTGCCCGAGCGAAGCGATTGGTTTGCATCAGATCTCCATTAGTCTGACAGCAAACTTGAACCAGCCAACCGATCATGATTGATGTGTGTCCGATCACCCTTAGGGAGTTCTGTCCAACTTGCTCTATATGGTCAGCCCAAGAAATAAGGGATATTACAGCTAGATTTTCCCAAAGCTATTGGCAAATGCATTGTCCAGTGCATGGATCCCAAAGGACCTCTAAGTTACATTTTTTATCTTCTAAGTTTACATTATCCAAATTTTTATTTTTTTAAATTTACTTTCTCAAACTGCATTTGACTGTCTTGAAACATTTTTTTTTTTTTAATTGTGGCACCCTTAGATCTGACCCATTCCAGTTTGAAGCGACCCCATCGTCTTTCTGTATGTGGTTATTTTGACTTTTATAATAGTTCTATAATTATTATCAGAATCATCTTCATCTTCTGATTAGTTCTATAGTTTATTTTCTGAATCTCATTTAATAAAGTACTTTTGTGCACCCGTATTTTGATCAGGCTTTTGTCAAACTTTCTTTCAAGTATCACTCAAACTAAGGATAAGTAGTGAGTATCCGTGAAAAAAGATAACGTTTGTAAATTCTCCTACCGAGGGTATTAGACAATTTACAAAAGACGAAATTCTTATGTTTGGAAGTAATTCATATAATGAAGCTGAAATTTAGTTTGGTAAACTGGAGCCAGAGGTTTCTTTAAAAAACCTGTTGTGGTAAAGCTATTTGTATAATCTGACAATTACATCAAAACACATGCATTATTCAGAAAAACAGTACAACTTGGCAAATATGCCCTACTAATTATAGTAATTTTTTTATGCCTAATGGAAAAATATCTTAACCATCACACGTCCTATTTATAATATAATAAGAGTTTTTATATTTTTTCTAATCTGAATGTTTATTCTGCAGTTGCTCACGTTTCGAATCTATAATTTTTTGTAAGCACCAGTACTAAAAGTAAGAATGTACAAAGAAAAAGAGGCAACAAATGTGAAGTACAATGACTTTAAATGACTTACTTATTTCCCTGCAAAACTTCAGGGCTACAATATTCCACTGTTCCGCAGAAAGTTGAAAATAATTTGTTAGGAGACATAAAAGTAGCCGATCCAAAATCAATTAATTTAATTTGAAAGTACTCATTTAAAATAATGTTTTCATCTTTTATATCTCGATGTAATATATTCAAACTATGTAAATATTCAACTGATGAAGTAACCTATAAAAGAGGAAAAGAAAATAGTATTTAAGAATTCTTATTATTATGAAAAACAGAATTTTCATCTTCTGGTATTTAAGTATTTACTCTACTTTTGAGTAAACAAAAATACTAAAACGTAACATTTTGTCAATATCCTTTTGACCATTGCGTCAAAAGCGAAAACTAAGAGTAATGTCAAAGTGATATTTGATAATCTCACTCAAAAGCATAAAAGTTATTCTCCGTGAACGGACATGCATCATGCGCTCTCTGTAGTTCTTTCAGTGCAAAAGTTTTTATGTATTTTCTATAATCTGGATTACTATTCATTAACCGATATTTATTTATTTATTTGTTTGTTTGTTTGATATTAATAAGTTACAATTTGTACCCATGGAGCCACATGGTGTATAACCGACAAGTGGGACATATACATAACCCAGGGGACATATACAAAACTTAATATTCAAATGAAAATTAATATTAGTAAAGTGAATCAAATCAATAAATCTAGTAAAATAAATATTAGTAAAAAGCAAAACATAAAATTGTTAGTAGCCAAACAATGTTATAACCAAGATGTGCATAAGCAGTAAACAAATTAGTCCCTAAGAGGGGCAGAGTAGCAATAATTATGACAATAGTCTAAGTTACATATTTTTCATCTCAAGATATTTGTATAACACTAAATAGGTATCTTGAATTGCATTAAATTATAAAACCGTTGAGCCATCTAACAATTCTAGATTTTAAACTAACATATTAACAAATATGACTTTAAATTAAATTGGTATAATTTTTCCTTTTATAATGTAAAAATCGATAAATTAAAAAATATAAAAATGCAATACAATGCAATGCAAAAGAAGTGTTGTTAATGTAGTTTTTATGAAAATTTTTACACTACTTTTTTTTTTACAAATTTAGAAGTGCTCCAAGTTTCATTGCAGATTTCATTTACTTCTCAGGTTGTCAATTGTGCAAGTTAATAATACTGCACAACTAATTATTCATTGTATCCAGTGAATAAAAATTATTGTATTATTCTCCTCCCACCCTTCTTTTCCCATATGAAAGTACTTTTAGGAATCTGTAAGATCTCACTAAAAGTTAGAAGACATTAGGATATATAAAAAGTTATTTAAAAATTATATAAAGGCTTGATGGCATCTTTTAGTTAATTTAAAAAAAAAAAAAAAAAGAAGAAGAAACAAAAACTTACTTGACGAAAGATATAACTAGCTAAAGGTTCATCTAGATTTGGTCCACGATCAATGAATTCAAAGAGATCCATTCCACAGCCATGCTTTTCCATCACCATTTGAAAGTAGTCGTTGTTTTCAAATACTTCTAAAACCTTAAATTTAAAATGAGTAGTCATATAATCTGTGCATACTGACTGTATAATCAAATTTCTCAAAAGTAATAGTTATCAACATCTTTCGAGTTGATTTGCATTTTGTACACACACAAATTATTTACGGGCAAAAACATTTCTTTTAGTGCAATAAAAAGAAACAATAAATGCATTTTTTCAAAAATAATATCACTGTATGGAAAAAATAAGCATTTGAATAATGCAGAATAAAATAATTCATAAACATTAGCTAATTTCAAGAATTCAACCAATATTCCCAATTAAAATACACACAAAAAATTATGACACATTAATCAAAACAGAAAATACTGGGTGCCTGAAAAGTATCGTTACACTTTTAGAAAAGAAACAGGTATGAGGCATGTTCAAATGAAATCTGTTTAAGTCAAGTAGGTGATGTAAGAAAAAAAGCAGGGAACAGGAAACACAAGCAAATGGAAAGAGTAGTACAGTATGGACCCGGTCGAACGCGATCCGCTACAATGCGAAATCGGCTCCAACGTGTTCTCGGCATGGCTCCGGAATTATACTTCCGGTTTTGCCAACGACATGTTTTCACGATTTTTCACCATTTCACAAAATTTATGATATATGTATACACATTGAGCACTCAAAACTTTACAGAAGATTCAATTTATTTCTCAAATTTCCATCGCCAAAGGAACTAGCACGATAGTGAAGTTTCAAACGCAAAACGGCAACAACCAATTGAAAGTGTATGGCTACTTCTAAAAAACTATCACGATCATTCACTTTCAACGTTAATAGTGCCTCAAGTGAAGATAATAGTCATTTACTTCTTTTAAAAATTCTCCTACCTACCCGCCATTTATTTGAAAGCTGGCAAAGAACAAAATCGATTTTCAATTCTAGCGTTCGCCTTCAGTTTCGATTTGAATAACTGCCAGCTACCGTGAAATATTGCTGCAATGTTATCTTCGTCATGGACGTAAAATTAAAGTTGAAAAGCGAATTAAAGTGGCCACAGGCAGAGCTTTTCGAGGAACAGCCTGCATTTAAATGTATACTTGGATATAGCTCTAAAGAGAGGAGACAGGCGGTCAAACAACAAGATCGTTCAGGTCTTTAGTCAGCTTGCGTAATTTTTAGCTTGATGTCAAGTCTTCAATTCTTTTCGCGTTTTTTCGAATTATTTGTTTTAGTAATATCATTTAATTTATAAAAATAAAAAGTTCATTTTCTTTTGATCTTCTAAAGTATAATTGTCATATTTTACTCCGCACGAGGAGGAGGAAAAGGGGAGGGGGGAACTCACTTCAGCGCACAAACATTCATGAAGAATTTCATTTCCTTGGGATCTAATACGATTCAATTCAATGCGATCACTGAAATCTGGCTCCTGACGCCTGCGTTTGACCAGATCCGTACTGTATTTAATGAAGTTTCTCAAAAAAAGTTTAGCCACACATCCCACTGTCTGGGGAGATATGAATTCCATCTGCAAATTGAGATGGCTATCAAAAATGAGCGACCTGGTATGCTGTCTTCAGGAGTGATCATTCTCTATGATATTACATGCTCACCATATCGCTGAAGTTGTTGTAGATGCACTAGCCAATAAGAAATAGGAGGTTCTTGAACATCCTCTTTACAGCTCAGATTTCTCCCCTTGTGACATCCATCTCTTCGAGCCGTTGAAGAATTTCCTCAAGGGACAACCATTCAACACCAACGAGGAGGTGCAGATAGCAGTTACATCCAAGTGGTAAAAGATCGCTCGGTCAATCTCAGAAGAGATGGGTGGACAATACAAGGCTGTAACAGGCCTCAAGATCTAATACTTGGAAAGATGATGATGACCATGTATGAGAGTAATTTGAAAAGTTTTGTCTTCTATGTGATAGCTTCAGCAATTTGCGGGATTATAGGAAAGTTGGTTCATTAACTATCCCGACACTTAATGATATCCATCTACAACATCATGCAATGTAGAAAATGGTGATGTATATGGACATTCAGTTGAATCGACAGGCTGTGATTGAATTTCTCACTGCGGAGGATTGTGCACCCATATCTATGGGCAAAGTGTTATCTATGGCAACACGTGTGGATGTGAATACTGTGAAAAGGTAGACAAGGAGTGCAAAAGGCAGCAATGCAGGTACAATAAGCCTGCATGGCCAGACCTGACTGCCAGAAAATTGAAATAAAAGAAAGAAGACAAGACTAATGGCTGCAACCGGAGTTTAATGCGAGTCCACACGTTTTGGTGAAAGCACCATCATTATGGGCAATACAAAGTTTTTCTAGCCAACACAAATAACTTTCCTAGAAAACCGTGGACAACACCATCAATAAATGTGGTTTATTTATCCTGTTTTCGAGTGACTGGTTTTTTGACTGCCAGATATCAGCCACTTCTGGTTGGGTCGCCAATAGCTGAATCTTGGGGAAGGGGGTTCATAAAGGGGGCTTTGTAATTTATTTTTTATGACTCCTCCTTCTTACAGTTATGACAAGCTCAGATTATGACCCTGAAGCTTCTAACAATAAATGACCTGTCAATGTTTTCATAGTATTTCTGTTTATTTCTTTTTCAGATTAATTTTATTTTATTAAAAAACAAATAGTGCATGAATTTTTAAAGCAAAGAAAATTATCAGTTTCTAAAACCTTCAGATAGTCCTCTTTTGACATTAATGATAGGCTTTGCATTACATTGACATATTTACTGTTAAACATGCAGTCTAGTTCAAGCAATTTCTTTTCACAATAATACAAATTCAACAGCATTTATTGAAAAATAAATATATGTACATGTAACTGCTATGTATTGATCTCTTAAAATAACCACATCAATTTTTTTTTCATTACCTGAACTATGTTTGGATGCCTTAATGTTGTCAATAAACTAACTTCGAGAGGGACAGTTTTCCCTAAAATTGTATCTTCTATCCAACATTCATCGTAAACATTTGATTTCTTTAAAAATTTTGTGATAACCTATTATGAAAAATTAATAACAAAGGAATCATCTTAATAAGTGAAAAATAAAACGTTAACTGTATAAATCATACAATATTAAATTTTGAAGAAGTTGATAAACATTAGTTTTTGCAAAGTTGGTCATAAAGTTTCTGAAATCGTACCAAAAAAAAGATTAGTCCTTCCCTATAAAGTCACCAGATGATATGACACACTACACCAAGCAATGAATCAGCTGCTGGAGGCTATCATTGTAGAATGCCTCGGTTTCGCTGTTTAAGAAGCTGTCCACAGCAGAAATGACCTTACATATAGTTTTTTTTTCTCTCTCCCCCAAAGGAAGAAGTCACTTGGTGCCAGATCAATGAAGGTGCACACACATGCTGAATGGGCAGGTAAGTAGAGAAGTCACACACTGTTGCTCATCTTTCTTTTGAGTTTTGCCTTTTCCGTAACTTCATCAGGAAGCCACATAGTAACTCCCTGTTATGATAGTGCCTTTCATACAAAATTCACCTCCACAATAATTTTGTCCCTCTAATAGAAAAATGCAGTACATGCATTACATCGTGATAAGTATACATCTATGAACTCTTCTAGAAAGCACTTTGTGAAAGAAAGGAGAGCTGCTATTGTGAAAATGCATTTTTAAAAAATCTCCATGATGATTATACATGCCATGAGTGTTTGAATGATACCAAGTTTAACACTTTAGCCCCATTATTTACGAAGATTGTATTTTTCATAAAGTGCTCAGTTCAGCTGAACCGTTAAACACAAATTTATCCAGTATTCATATTTGTTCTGTATGATTTCAGGAACTTTATGACCAAAGAATGCCAAGCACCATAATTTATAAGCTATGATGTTAACTTTTTTTAAAATGATATTAAAATTTAACCATTAAATTAATCATTTTTTTATTCCTCTTCTCAATGTTAAGTGTTTATTTGTTGATTTATAATCAATGTTTAAGAATTAAACAATAACTTAAAACGTTATAAATTTTATTATTAAAGCTTTCATTCAGATAATAAAAATACACTATTTCTCTATTGTTCCTAGAGTATCATTAAAGTATCATTCTGATTTTTTTTTATGTTTTAAAAGAGATAAAAAAGTGTTCCTTATATCTGTGGAAAGAAATATTCATCATGGCAATTTTGCAAAAGCAAGGTAGGGAGAGAAAAAGTTGCAAGAATTAAGTTAACTTGTCAGTTTGCTTCCCAACTGAAGTAGAGTCAACTCCAATGACCACACAGAAAATGAAGCTATAATTTTGCTACTTTGAGCTTCATTCGTTCATTCCATGAAAACAAAAACTGAAAATGCTCAATATTTCCAAACCTCATAAAAGCTTTAGGATTCCCCCATGCTTTGAAAGTTTTAGGCATATTATTTTGAATATAACTGCCTCTGAATTGTAATTTTTGTGATCGATTATATCCGTTTTTTATTATTGGGTGTGTTTGTTTGTTGCAAGAAAAGCGACAAAATATGACTAGCCATGACTACGAATAATGATGCTGTAAAAGTCATCAGACTGACGATATACAAACAACTTCGTGAGAACAATTGCTTCCAAGCGAGCAATCTACAATAGTGACGCATGCCTTTTAATGTTCGTAGTAAATGACGAATGATAGAGCAATATTTTCATTAAATTATGTCTATTAGTACGAATGTTCTGTTGTGTTTGAACCAACTCTTTCATTTGTAATAATGACATTGGCTAAAACAGCGATCATATTCCCTAATGTTAATGGTGCAGAAGCTCACAAATGTTTTAGCTCGTCCACTTCATCAGATGATGAGGTATAATTGCATGAGCATTACTGGCAATTGCATTCGGAAGTAGTCTGTCTGATGAGACTAAACAAAGGCAGTTGCATGAACTTCGTCGTTATTATCACATTAAATAAATGGACTAATTTTTAATAAGTAAAATACAAAATTGGGTGTAAAACACTTCACCTTTGTATGTGATCACCTTGAAAATCATGTACCGGGTAATAAAGATTAGTGATGGCATCTATCTTATCCTTCGAATTGCAAAATAAAGAGTTTCATTCAGTTTGAGTTTTCATTTGATTTCATGACAGATCAAATTAAGATAAGAAAAAGGATAAAACAGTTTCCACAGCTAACAAGGCACCTAAAATTTAAATAAGCCTACTTATTTCCTCTCCAAATTTCTGGCTAACGTTTCATAAAATTTAGACAGATCCTATAGATCTCCCCCTCAAGAATAGACTCGATTTGATTAATAAATTAAAAAATGTTATCATTCCATTTATATTGAACAGGTTCTTCGTAACAACAACTGGGGTAACAGATGATTTACTTAATTTAAGTAGAATATGCTTGAACAGCAGTATTTTTGTTTTCAAATGAAAGGCAATTCTTCAAAATGACATCAGGCACTCCCACAGGGAGTTGCCCAAGTCCAGTCATAGACAACATTTTCCTAGGAAATTTTGAAAAACAGACAGCCATTTCCTTGAGGTGTGATATCACTACCTCAAAATGAAGAACCTTTGCAGTAGGGCAACAACAGAAAATTCACGGTGTTGCCAAATTTGCAGTCCTCAAAAGGATGCACTACGAAGACTCCTGCTTGAACCAGGAAAGCGATCATATTTGTGACATACAGTGGTGCCTCACATAACAAACTTAATTCGTTACTAGGCGAAGTTCGTCATGCAATACTCTTTTTTACATAGCAACCTATAGAAAAGAGTTTAATTCATTCCAGAGACAAAGAAATTGGCGACAAACTCCTTTATAAAAAAAAAAAAACAAAAAAAAAAACCCTCACCTAATCTAATGTTTCCAAGGTCTTTTAAACCTATTTTTATTTGCACTATATATTTTCATCTCCTTCTCACTCTATAGATTTATTTGTGCTTTCATCACTCCTTGATTTTTGAACATGTGAACAGATGTGTGAGCGCATGTGACCACAACAAAACAAACACGAGTGAACGCATGTGAATGGTTCGTTATGCGAAGCATGGTTCATTGCGTGAGTTGATTTTCGCCCTGAACCCACGTACGTTATGATTGGTTGGTTTATTAGAAATTTTGGCGTCGACTACTAAGGTCATTTTGCGCCTTTTACACAAGTTATAACAGTACGCAGCCCGGGACATCCATGCCCACAGCGGGATTCGAATCCACGACCAGGCAAACTCTAGTACTAGAAAGCCTACGCCCTAGCCCTCTCGGCCACCTGGCCGGCCCGTATGTTATGGGGATTGTTCGTTGTTCGAAGCATTCGTTTTGCGAGGTACCACTGCATTTGCAATCTTTGACACCAGCCGAAGTCATAACGGTAGATGTTTCCCTCTAGAAATGAATAGTCATTTCCTTTGATCCGATTCACCCATGAATTAGAAAAAAATGACACCCTCCTGTTTCTTGCTCTGAAAATCATCACATGGATAGGGGGGAAAAATGCTTTTTTAGGAAGCACACTAACTCAGGGGCTATTCATTCCTAACCACAGATGGAATCAAAAGATATCAGCATTTACTTATGAGTCATTCCACGAGAAATCGACCAGGTGAGGTTGCTCGACCATTTTCGATTTTTTTTATTTTTATACCATGGTTAGCCCTGTCACTGAAAAGTACAAAACAATTTTTCTTTTACTTTTATCTTCAGCCATCTTGGTTCTAGACACATTGTTTCTTGCCGCAGCAGGCAAAAAAATAAAAGGGCATTTCAGGGGTTTTGAAAAGTGGCTACCATTTTACTCCTGGTTTCCAGTATTGTAAAGAGGGCATTCATAAGCTTTCAGAAAATATACAGACATGTTTGAAAATTTTTCTAGATACTTAATTTAATTGCCCTTGAAATCAGCAACATTCACGAGCGAAATTCTCATTCTTGACGACATATTAAGGTAACTTGGGAATGGGAATTTAAAGTTGTAAACTTTTATGTGAATAATATGGGTAGGGTAGTTATTAAAAGCTGGACGGTACACAATGTTTTTTGTTTGTCCGTCCGGGGCGTAAAACAAACAAATTATCTGGGGTGCATATATACATTCGCGAGAAATCTGCGGAATAATTGAATGTTTCCCTTCCCCACCTTCGTTTTTTATATATACAGAGCTGTAAAGAAAAAAAATTTGGATTTGGCACAGTTTCTCCTTATCAGAGCTCAAAGTTGGGAAATTTTCCATTTTTGCTGATGTCAAAGTCAAATATCTCAATAGGGGGACCAGATAAATTTTTTTTTTTTTTTCTTTAGCAAGATACCTCTTCTAGTTCTCAACAAAACCAGTAAGTTTCATTTTGGAGATCAAAAGGGTTTAGAAATTACAGGCCCTCAAATATGTATAAAAATTAGTTACAAATAAGTACTCGTCGATTTTCAAGTTACAATTATTTCCAAATTGGCTAATTTCTCGTGGAATGACCCTTATGTCAGAGATCTAAATTCCATGAACTGAAGATTATCTAAGGATAGAGATACAAGAAATCGATAACATCAGCTTGAAAAATGGCTCTATTATAGAAATGAATTACCGAAGCAAAGAAAATTTATTATCAATTTTTTCAATCAACCACTGACCAAAACTCTTTATATACAGTATAACTCTGATAATATGAATTCGTTGGGGCCAACAAATTTTTTCGTATTATCCAGGAACAATAGAAACAAGTCACAAGTAAATATTTACTGTAAATAAACTGCTTTTACTATATGTAACTTTATTTATTCATCCAAAAATTACAATTTATGAAAAAAGTTCAAAATCGGGTGCAAATTGCGAGACCAAAGGTTTTGTTCGAGCTCAAAACAAAATTTCAGGATCAAAAATGACGTCCCGTATTTGCGAAAGTGTAGCTTGTGGGATATTCAGTGATTTAAGAAGCAAATTAAACATTTAATAAAAAAAAATTATATTTGGGAGATAGAATAGCAAAGACTTTAATTTTAGGAGAAGTATAAATAGGTTTATAACATTACAACACGTTGTCATTAGTGCATTTTCTACAAAATGCTCTCGAAATCGTCACCGCTAATAGTGCAACAGATAACGGAACCTGACTTTGCTACTTGAACATCGGTTGGAACTACAGCCATAGATTCCATTGTTTTAATGTAATTTTTAGCGGATTCTAGCGGATTTTTGGAAAATTTTAGTGTAAAATCTGCTAATCTAGCAGAAAATCCACTAAGTTGTCAACACTGTGTTGTATAAAAAAAGGTTAAAAACCCAATCGCTGCAAACATCACTACCCAATGAAAGTTATGCACATACTGTACTGTATTTGCTGCTCTACACTGTTTATCCAATCATAGTTGACTATTAAAATCGTTTTTTAGTAAGAAATTTTCATTTATTTTGCAAATTTTTTTTCACATTAACTGGGTTTTACGAAAAAAAGTTCGTATTAAGGGGGTAATTTTTCAAGGAAAGTAAACAAACAGGACCGGGACCAAAAGTAATTTCGTATTAAGCGTGTTTTCGTATTAACAGAGTTCGTATTATCTGAGTTATACTGTATATACATATATAAAAAAATCCAAACATTATGGATTAGAATTATCACAAAGATGCATACAACTGGAAACCCTTAACCGGTAAACCTGAAAGATAAGGCAAGACAAACATCCAAAAATTAAAAAAAAACAAAAAAAAAAACGAGTTTGCAAGATACAAAGTGGCGTTCCATTGTATCCTTTGCACATCCATATGATCATCACTCCTCCCAAGCCTTGATCACAACTGCATTTTCAGTCTCTCTCCCCCTTTTCTTCACTTTTCTCCTTATTTTCAGGTGAGCTCACCCTTTGTTGGCACAACAGATATTCATTTCCTGCCTCCAGCTGGCCACTAGGCTGCCAATCAGGGAGCCCTGAATCACTTTCTAGCCCCTAATGTTTAAATTCTGCAACATGAGGGGTTTTTAAACATTACTGTACCCCTATCAATTATGGGAGAATCAACATAACGGATCCTTACCTATACAGTGCATAATAGAATATTTTAATTAAGGACTTACCAATAACTTATCAACATTTCGATAAGCCATTTTAACACATCCAAATGCTCCTTTTCCAATTTGTTGAAGCGTTGTGTAGTAATTTGAATAAATTCCATTTGTATACTCTTTATCAGAATGTTCAATAGATGACTGAAGATTTAATTCATTTTGATGTGCTTTGTCATTAATAACCTAAAATAAAAAGTTACATAGAGTTATACTTTTTAAAAACATTATTAAAGACCGGAATGTGTTACCAAGATGGAAGAAAAAAGGGACACATTTTTTGTGTTATCCATAAGACATTAGCCAAGCATAATTTCTGAAGTTTAATAGAAAGCACAGAAAGTTTCTCTACATCAAAGAACATTTTTGCAGAAAAATATAAAATTGACTTTTTCATTTACTAAAAGAACCCACTAAAGATGAAACCCATTAAATTGATAAAATTGAAATATTTTTTTAGAAATGATAATTGGTTGTTAAACGAATAAATTATTCTTTTAATTATTAATTATCTATCAAAATAAAAGTTTCAGAAACGTCCATTGTGCTGTAAACTCAATATTGTCTAGACCAGCATTTCTCATCCTTTTTACATTGTGGTCGATTTGCGACCCAACAAATGTGTTTGTACCAGTACTGCGATCCATTATTGGGCCTGATTTGGACTATTTATATGTTTATGTAATTTTTTCCATCATTTCACGACCTCCAAAACTTTATGCACCTCCAATATTGGGTTGCAACCCACAGGTCTAGGCAATCTCCTGATTATCTGAATGTTTCAGTTGATGTCTGAAATAATCTGAATTAGGATATCCTGAGAGTAACAACAAAAGAAGGCTACTCTTAAATATTTATACAGGGTGCATCAGAAGTCTGTTTCCCCATACCTATCTTGGATACCAATGTAATTATGCAAATTCCAATACAGAGAATGAATAGGAATTTGAGGGTGCTCTATCTGATGGAGCACCTTTCATCTCAAATATGCAAATTAGGACACATCCAAATTCTATCTCGAAAACCGTAAGAGATAAACAAAAAATTCCAATTCCACATTTGTTCAACAGCAAATTCCAAACAAAACAAAACAAAAAGTTCACCAAAATCAGATGAGCAGATCACCCACAATCCTCCTTGCAAGCTCTGCAACAGAACCATTGGCTCTTCTACTGTTTGTTACTTATAAACAGTCATCTGATACAAAGTAAGTCTTTCCATCAATCCACACAGTGTTCAATGTGATGTCCACTTGCACCATAGCATAATTCCGCATGACATTTCAACGATGCCTGGTTGTTGCATGATAATTTTGCCTCGCCTCACCAAAGCAGAGGACCATGTTGATCATTTCCTTGTTAGTGTACTCTGCCATCTTGCTTTGGTCTGATTTTTTCTCAGCTTCAACATGCCTTTTTATACCAATTGCACAGGAAACTGGTGACTATGGTAAATTGTGGAACGTTCCAGAACAGGATGAGGATGGTGCAAGAAATAATTTGCATGCTTGGCAAATGGTATTCAGAAAAACACTTGGTGGTTACTTGCAAGACTTGAACCCAGGATCTTTGGACTCTGTTGCTCTTGTTTCCTCCTATGGCCACTCATCCCTTGTGCGTGCAATCTTGACAGGAATCAAGGTTTTAATGTTGCAGAGCTTGCAATGAGGATTGTGGGTGATCCGCTCATCGGATTTTGGTGAACTTTTTTTTGTTTTGTTTGGAATTTGCTGTTGAACAAATGTGGAATTGGAATTTATGTATCTCTTATGGTTTTCGAGACAGAATTTGGATGTGTCTTAATTTGCTTATTTGAGATGATGAAAGGTGCTCCATCAGATAGAGCACCATCAAATTCCTATTCATTCCCTGTATTGGAATTTGCATAACTACATTGGCATCCAAGATAGAAAGAGGGTATCAGACTTTTGACTCACCTTGTATATTGAAAAATAAAAAACACTTTCCATAAATTTTCCATAAAAAAAAATTTATAAAATAATACGAATAGGTGAAATAAATACCCCCCCCCCCCCTTCATCTTTTTGATAAAACTCATAGGTATACATTTCAGAGCTCTCCGTCTCCATCAGTGAGAAACAAAATGAGATCTGAAACACATGGAGAAAATAATTAGGTTTGAGTTAAAGATTCTTTGTTTGCAATATATGATTCTTTAGATGTGAGTTCATGTGTCATATTACCAGTAATTTTCTTATTTATAGTGATAACACTTTGTTAATTTAAAAAAAAAACAAAAACAAAAAAAACCAAAAAAAAAACAGAAAATTTACAGAAAATTAAAAATGATGAAATTATGATTTCAAGATTAAAAAAAAAAGAAAACAAAAGAAAAGAAAAGAAAGAAAAAAAGTACAAGTGATCAAATAAGTATTACATAAGAGAGCATTTTGTTTTTCGAGGTTTATAGATAAGAGTCCATTATAAAAGATTATAAGTTAATGGAATTCTATATAAATACATTCTCGACAAAACAAGAGTTGACATTTATCACAATTAAAGAGAATTACTTGAGGCAATATGGTTGGGATTGATGACATTTCGAGATACAACATCTTACCTTGTTGCATTTTACGAAGGTTAGTTGAGCACAATTGTTTTTTGTTATAAAATGAGAATAATTATTTCATCTAAAGGTGAATGTTCTTCATTGTCTGCAATGGTGTAAGAGGCATCACCATTGGACTAGTGATGATTGAGCAAAATACGTATCTGGTATATTAATTCTCCTTGTGGATTAGAGGTTCTCCCCATTTTGATTGGGCATAGGTTAAATAGAGTGATGGAAGCCTAAGCCTCTTCACTCTCAAGCATTTGTGGGTCGTGCATGAATCTGGAGGCGACAAACAGAGAAATATGATCAAGAGTGCCTCATACCCACAGTGAACAACTCTGTTGGTAAGGTCAAGAGTGGGCCACATTCTGTTTAATGTTTACATGCAACTTAATGTCTCAAGCTATCAAGAGATATTGGAAAATCAGCTTCCTGGAATGATGGCAGAAATATTTGACAATGCACCAGCTTTTGTTTCCAGCAAGATAATGCTCCATGCCATGCTACTCTTTCAGCAAAGATGCTGACACTCATGCTAATATCAAGCTGCTTCCATGTCCTCCCGAGAGTTCACATTCAAGACCGTTTGAGCTGTTGTGGGAGATACACTGGAGTGCCACGTACACATGCACAAGCCACTGACCAATGACAGTTATCAGATACTGGATCATTTAAAGGTCGAGTGGTAACGTGTCCAGTCAGTGGATGTAAAAAAGCTGGTCCTCTTCATGTACAGCATTCACAATGTTAAAACTTTGCCCTGCAATCAGATTCCCCCCTCCCCACCTTAAAAATTATTAATAAATAAAAGGTCTTAAGAGGGTTTTTTCACGCCAAACCTCAGATGTTGAAATTATTGATGAAAATAGGAAAGAAAATTCCACAGCCTGGGTTCAAACAAGGAATCTTCTGCTCACCGTGCAGATGCGCCAACCAATTGCACGGTGAGGAGAAGGTTCCTGGTTCGAACCCGGGCTGTGGAATTTTCTTTCCTATTTTCATCATTAAAAATTATACTATATAAATAAAAATCTACTTAAATACAGGGTGCATAGGGTATTTGAAGACATATGATTGAGAGCCTGCAGTTATGTGTACACTAATATCTGTACTTTCATCTTTACAGATCATCATGATGGATGATCAGCTAATGCAAAAAATGAAAAGACACACACCGTGATCATTGTGCTACACGCTCAGCATAGTGATGTTAAAATTGTACATCTTTTAAAGTCGCTAGATCGTTTATGAATTAAATTCGAAAGAAGTTGGAGGCCTTAGTGAACATGTGCCGTCTGTAGCTAAGTGCAAAAAGCACCCTTCCTACATCTTGTACCTAATTTTATATGAATAACTATGTTGTTTGGCATATATGATGTTTTGTTCTACTATCTGCACCGTGCCCTCAATATCTTATACACCCTACACATAAAACGAATAGAATTTCATCATCTTTTAACGCATTAAAAAAAAACAATTTTAATCTATGTAAATTATATTCAATTTGTAAATAAATGGGTTTTAAAATTATAAAATTCACCAAAAAATGAAATACACTCACATGCCGTAAGTCATGGGACAGCAGTAGACTATTTTTCAAGTGGCAGTAACATCATGTGCAAACAGTATAAATATGCAAATCAGTATTAGTAGGTTTAGTTACACTGTCATGAGTAAGGGGTGAGATGTTCTGTGTCACAATGGCTACACAACA
Organism: Rhysida immarginata; assembly: GCA_023313115.1. Taxonomy (NCBI): domain Eukaryota; kingdom Metazoa; phylum Arthropoda; class Chilopoda; order Scolopendromorpha; family Scolopendridae; genus Rhysida; species Rhysida immarginata. The sequence goes on from JAHWFO010104687.1 coordinate 1,703,471, forward strand.
AGAGCTATTAGAGTTTGAACGTGGCCTGGTATGTGGAGCACGACGTATGGATCATTCAATAATGGAGGTGGCTCAAGAATTCAACATCCCACGGTCCACAGTTTCAAGAGTCTACCGAAAGTACCATCTTGACGGCATTACCTCCCACCATGAACAACTCAGTGAACGGGAACAACGGCGTCTGAGTAGGACGATCACTGTTAACAGGCAACTGAAACTATGGCAGATGACATCAGATTTTAACCAGGATGATACTAGAGCTGTATTCATGTGAACTGTACAACAAAATCTGGTGTCCATGGGATACGGAAGCAGAAGACCCATCAGGGTGCCCTTGCTAACAACAAGACATCGTCAGCAACGCCTCTCCTGGGCCCATGAACACATCGACTGGACACTTGACAACTGGAAACGTGTGACCTGGTCTGATGAGTCTCGATGGTAGAGCTCGAGTGTGGCGCAGACCCCATGAAGGCCATGGACCCAAGTTGTCAAGCATGCACTGTGCAATCCAGTGGTGACTCCGTAATGGGCAACTGTGGGAAGCTCTCCAGTCAGAATGGTTGGCAATGTCTTCAGATGTCTTCCACTGACTTGTGGAATCAATGGCACGTTTCACTGTGGCACTTCACCGGGTTAGAGGAGGTCCCGCACATTATTATTTGCTATCCCATGACTTTTGGCATGTGAGTGTATATTTATACTTGATTTTCCCCATGGCAAAAAATGGAAATTTTATAAGACAAAAAACCAAAATGATAGGGGGGGGGGGGAAGTCTACTTACTTGCCCTAAACTAACAGCCGATGCTGAAGCATCCAATGTACTATTGACACTTGATGCCAAAGTCAGTGAACCAAGAGTGCGTCCACCCTCTGCAGGTTCTTCGGGATCTCGAGAAACCCACAGACAATATAGTGTTTGCCCATCATCTAAATCAATCCGTTTTATTTGGTAAAATATACCTTTGGAGGGGAGGGAAAAAAAAAAGGATTAAATAAAGTTTATAAAGATGCAGCTATTGCTTTCATATACAGTAAATATTCAGTGCCTACAAAATCTCCTCCTGATAAGATCCTAATCAAGCTTAATAATATTTAACCATGATTCGAAAGCAACTTTATTTAAGTTGGTGAAAACTTAACTTTAATTATACTGGAACAGAAATTTTATAGTTTTTTTTTTTTACTTTGAGTAAATACTGGAAGTATTCGCAACAAAATGTAAAAAAATCCTTGTGTGTTTTGGCCTTTTTCTATTGTTAATTTTTACTTTGCCAGTTTTGTCATTTAACTTAACTGTTTTCTGACTGGCCAACTTTGGAATTTTATTCTGTATTTTGATTAGCTTGTTTTTTTTTGGATATTGATTGATATTTATTGCTGCCAAAGAAAAGGACAAAGATAACTTGGTGCCACACAGCATCACACATGAAAGATATCAACACACTCACAAATGTCCAAATTTTGCATAATCTGAGAAAAAGAATAAATGTCAATTCTAATATACTGGTGAAAACAAAATAAATCAATAGGCTATACACTTTCTTGGCATGATTTGATGAAAAGCCCTAGATTTCTATCCTATTCCAAATCACAGACAATTACAGTAAAAATAATTTAACAAAAACCAAGCCATACTTAAAGTATGCGGTCAGGTTTCATCTATGAATCACATCTAGGACACGTTTTTGCACAAACTGTCAACATGATCACCAAAAATCAACTTATGGTCAAGGAAACCCCCCAAATCTTGAATGCCTTCAATCCTTTCAATCAAAGTCTGATTGACAGTATAAAAAATAAAAGCAGTCTAATATTCTAAGTAAATTTTTTAAGAACCTTAGTCTTACCACTGTTAATAACAAGCCCATTATATATACACACCGCTTAGAAAAAGTATTAACCATGACCTGTAGTGTATCACAATCAGACCAAGTGATAACCTGCTGGGAAAGTTTTAAATCATCAGTAAACATGGAAGCCCCAGACCCCACCATCTCCAAGATATCATTAACAATAGATGTCGAACAATATTGGGCCCAGGCCAGCTACCCTGAGGAAACCCCCCTTAAAATAGGAAAAGAACAAGGAATAAAACCTCCCATCTTAATACATACTGAACAACCAGATAAGTAAGAAATCCAAGCAAGCAAGGGACCCCATTGAAAGAAATCCATACCATTTTAATTTAGAGATTAATCTGGCATGGGGCACCATATTGAAAGCTTTAGATAGATTGAAAATAAATGGCTTGTGCCTATCAAAGCATTCTGTAATTTTAGTGACAAATGGAACAAGGTTAACCAGGTTAGATGGTCTTCATATGAATCTATACTGCTCAATCATTTGTTTAAAGTAAAAATAAAATAAAATCTTGCAAACACTCCCAAGAAGGAGCTTTAGCTGCGACAAAGCGATCATAAGGTGCGCATGCCCATGTCAACAATGCTTAAAAGATAAACAGAAAGTATTATGTATTCATTCTTGACAACTCGATTGTTTTATGACATGCCATTATTTTGGTATTCTTAACAGTTACCATTTTAGCATGTGCAATTGACTTGAAGGGGTCCATGAAAAAGCCTTAAAAGTTGATGCAGCCGAGCTAAGAATTGATGATCATTTTGTTGAAAACATAATTTGAAAAATTATCTGGTTTCAAGTTATCGTGCAAATGGCAGACAGCTGGACAGCTAAATGTCCAGACCAAGTACACATTCTTGTAAATAGCTTTTTTTTTTTTAGCTAAAGCTCCTAATAAAGATGATCATAAACAAGATGTTCAAAAATCATGGAAAAGTGAGTTAACAAGGACTCAGGTGTATAATTGCAGCTAATGTGATGGGTCCCCAGATTTGAAACTGGAACAGATCAAAGAGTTTTTCCAACTGGAAGGAGAAAATATCCTTATCAAGATATTTATTACAAATACAGTAGTGAGGAGTAACAATAACTTCAGAACACCCCTTTATAAAGCTACGGTCACACTTTGCAATTTCCAGCTGCACCTGCAACCGCAACTGTAGCAGCAACACATTTCAAACGTCATTCAGCGGCCACACTTTGAAACAGTGATTGCATTCACTTATATTTTGAACAATGACATAACAATGATATTGCAATCTTTCTGTTTTTAATCTTGCAGTTTTAAATCTTTCTGTCGATATTTTATGGAATTTGAATTCCAAATGCTTTAATTTAATTCAGCTCGATAAAGCATGCTTCATCGCCAAAGTCCAATTTGCCACTTTAACAGCCCTGCACTCAATCATTATGAGTGTTCTGATTGGTTGGTGTTACTGCAACCAGTGTGAGAAAAACAAACTTTTTGTTTCCTGGCGCGGTTGCAGACGTGCCGTATTCAGAGGGGGGAGGGGGGGGGTGCTAGGTAATGGGAGGAGCCGTTGCGGTTGCAAGTGTGGCTGAAAATTGCAAAGTGTGACCGTAGCTTAAAAAAAAAAGAGGCAACATTTTGACATACGAAAGCGTTCATTTCATCCCTTTGATTGTACGCCCGACCTCGTCAATTGAAAAACAATTTTATTAAGGTTAAAAAGAACGATTCACTGCAATAAAATTACTCCATAAGAAATTTATACTCCTTGGAAAATGTACCAAAACAAGAACAAAATTTACTTTTGAAGACGTCCTCTATTTTATTTTTAAGGGACTGATTGAAACTCTTTCTATACCTTTATCCATCTTATTCAACCATTCATTATCCACTGGTAAATATCCAGTGTTTTGGAAAGTCTTTCTGATAATTTCCGAAACATGCATTGGCATGTTGCATAAAACTTTTTTGCCTGTGTTATTGCTGCATATAACAATTTTAACAAACAAATTCGTCATCCAATTGTGTTCATTATATCAGAAGTTTGATTATTTTTATCTGACAAAATTTCGAGGTGAAAAAAAGAGGACTATTTATAACTTGCTTCTGAGAAGTCTTGCTATAAATAATTAATTACCTTCCCTCTACAACATTCACACTGAAACTTAAGACTGCATAACAAACAACAAGAACACTAAAAGTGATATAGTAAACAAGGTTTTAATGCTCGATGCGTTTCGATGATGTATTAATTGAAACGTGTCAGGCATTGAAACCTTGTTTCCCGTATCATTTTTAGCGTTCTTTTTATTTAAGTTGCCACATGATACTAATCCCTGTATATTTTTAATTAAGACTGCAACTTAATAGTTATCAAAAATGTCCATGCATAAATAAAAATAACTATATATATTAAAATGATTTCTTACCTAAGTCTGATCCATCACGATGCCTTCCTAAACCAAAATAACTACCCTCTGGAATAGAACGAAGATTAACTCCTTCATGGCTAGAAATCTTACGCAAATTCAATTTTAATGGTGTCTGTTCTGGTGTCGATGTATGAATTGAATCTTCCATTTCCACTCTTTTGATATTTGGGTTAGTAACCTTGTCTCCAGCAGAAACCGTTATTGTGTTGGAACTACAACTTCCAGAAGAGGACTCCTCATCGGTCATTGTGCCTTGTGATGAGTAAGCACTTGTGCAATTAGAACCTGCTCTCAAATGAGTATTATTTAAACGAACGTTTAAGCTATCTGAACCATTGTTGATATGAAGAAAAGTTCCATTAGGTACATGTTGAGGTGATAATGAATTACGTCGTAGTCCATATCTTCGATGAGGGCTATGTACAGAATGCAAACTTTGTGCATGTTCATTGGATAGCTCTGGTTTCTCTTCGATGGATGTTGATTTTAATTTTGGCACTGATGAAGAGCGCTTTCCTTTAGAAATTTTGCTTTTCGAGTAGCTTTTATTATTGTCAATTTCAGATTTTAATTTTTTCATTATAGAGTTCCTATTGAACTGATTTTCATTATAATTATTTTCTTGGAGGTCACAGGATAAATCAGAGCTATTTACAGAACGGTTAATTTGTGGGAATAAACTAGAATTGCATTGATTTTTCACAGAAAACTCCTTGGGGCTATAACTTTCATGTTGCAAAATTGTACGTAACTTAGCACTTTCACATTGTGTTTTGGAATTTGGAAGTAAGTTCACAATTTGATCTACAGACTGTGATTCAGGCATATGTTTGGACGGGTTACCGTTTACATCTGATATACGATTAGTATTAATCTTAAGATTCTCTTTATCATTTTCATCTTTAGTGTTTGTAGAGTTAATTAAAACTTCTGTGTTTTCTAGAATGGCTTCCAATTTACTTCTCAAATTGTACCGATCACATATGCTCATATCATCTGTTAATTTTATGATATCATTTGCACTTTTACTTAATTTCATGACGGACTGGAATTTTTGTGCTTTATTATTGCAATCAGTAATCATAAGGTTCTGAAGTGCCTGGGTTAACCAAATTTCTTGTTCCGGGGAATTAATGATGCCAATCTTTTTCAGTAATTCAGGAGCATTTTTGATTTCTTTCATTTCATTATTTCTGAATTTTAAAGAACCAAAATAATTCAATTATTATCAAACATGCATTAAAATTTTACTAATATAAAATAAAAATTATAAAATAATTCTACTCCCAGAGGGGAGGATATTTATACAGGGTGTCTCAAACCATTAAGTTAAAACGAAGTTAAAACTGTATAACCTACTGCAAGTCACAGAGTATATAAAAATAATTGTGATTTGCAGTATCCTAAAAAGACTGCAAAAACAAATGAGAACTTTCTTGTATAGAGAAGGAAAAAATGTGTTACTACACAAATGATAGAGGATCGTAAAGTGAGTATTTTGAGATAGGGAACCAATGATCAGAAATGCATATTTCAGGTACAACAAGATCTTGAACAAATAATATGTGTGAAAAACGTTTATGTAAGCTGCTTTCGTTTTCGAAGCAAACATTTTTTTTTCATAAACTTACACCACAGAGCAAGTATTAAAGGTGATGATCATTAGTCTCCATACAAGCATCACAATGGTGCATGAAATTTTGCCGCACTCTTTCAACTATCCCTGGTGTTTGTTGTATAAGGATATATGCAGCTTGGACCGTGACATCAGATTCTATCTGGGGTTCGATACATCAATACTTGATGTGTCTCCAAAAGAAAATATACACAGGAATGAGGTCCAGTGATCATGCTAGGCACAGGACAGAAAGAGAAATTTTTGCATAGGGAATTCAATAAATAACTATCAACTTTTTTTCACACATTTTTTTCTTGATCACTTTCAAACTGCACTATTAAAAATAATTTCATAAAAAGATTCACTTCCATTTGATGGATAATTATAATAACAATCACTTGTAGTAATTATTTAGTATTTTGTCATAATTTCTCACAAAATACAGTACACTCAAAATAATGCATTTACAAATCATATTCTTGAACATCTTACTTATGAATGGAAGAACAATTCACAGTCGAGCTAGGGAGACTACATGGAATGTAAATTGTTACTTTTAGGAAAAACGGTACTTGAAAAGTAATGTACAGTAGAGCATCGATTATCCGAATACCGATCAAATGAAACATTAGTTAACCAAAAGCATTCCAGACAGCGCACCGCTAGTATTGTGAAGCTGCTGTAACCGAAACCATTCTGCTAGCGGCCGTTAGTGTTGTGATGCTGCAGCGTTTTTTGTTTTTTTTTTCTAAACTACCTACTTTAATGTTACAGACATGTACTACAGTACTGTAAGCTTAAGTTTGTGTATACATGTAGTATATTTATGTATAACTTTGATACAATATATACAGTGTTTTGTGTTTAATATGACTGTTTCTTTATTTCATTTTGCTCCTATGACACTGGTACAATTTTTTTTCGTAAATGATCAGTAATCCAAAAAAATCAGTTATCCGAACACTTTCAGTTCCGAATTATTTAGGATAATCGATGCTCTACTGTACATTTATTTTTTTATTATTTATTTCTAAATGAAGCTTTCATTTTCCCTTTCAATTGATCTACAATTCAAACTTTGAAATACAGAAAAAAAAAAAATTATGGCTCCATAGAAAACCAAACAGATCAATCTTTGTCAACATAAACGTATTTGAAGCTCGTTTTTAGCATTTCTGTTTAAAAACGGACAAATAAAAGAAGATGAGATACCAAATAAATGTGGATAGTTAATAAAAGAAATTTAAACATTTCATGCTTTCCTTTTCCCTTTTGCATCAAATTTAAGCATAAAACTACCATAATACACTTGTTATAATAAGTCTTTGACAAAAAGATTGACATACCCTGAAAAAATGAAGCGATTGTAATAAAACATCACATGCAAGTATCTTTCAACCAGATATGCAAATGATCAATATTTCAAAAATGTGTCTGGACATGGCAGACAGTGCAGCACAGCACCTTGCTCTTAGCATGACATGTGACATGAAGAGTGTTATGTCTGAGATGGCGTTTTGTTTGATAGCCTTTGGTAGTTCTCCATGGCACCCTAACAGCACAATAGTTTCTTGAGAACATTCTACAGCACATGGAGCTTATTTTTCAACAAGATAAATCTGAGCTGCACAACATTACTCTCCATAACATGGAGCTGCACAACATTACCCTCCATAACATGGAGCTGCACAACATTACTCTATGCTTGTGTGGCCAGCCAGATCTCTCTCTTAACAGCATTTGGGATGTGATGGAGGTGTTGCCTACGACCAACCCAAAATGTTATCAAATTAGCCCATCAACAGGAAGTCATTCGCAAGATATGTTTCAGTACACCATCTGGCAACTTTATGAGTCCATGCTTTGTGGGGTAACAGTTATAGCCATGCTTTACTGCCTTGCTCACTTTGTGCAACGTTTTCTGTCCAATATATCATTCAGTTGTTCAGCAAGTCTAATCATTTCTTCTCCTATGAGAATTGTTCAATAGAAATGAATTTAGAGGCTGGGAAGCAATTTTTATTCAGAGAATTCAAAAGAAAGCTTCATGAACATTAAGACAATTCCCATTGGTGCACTAATCTATAGTTCTCCATCTGGCAAAATTCCTGAGGTTGTGGGCAGAACCTACATCAGCGTCGGAATAGAATTGAATTGCCATCCCTTTCAGTGATCGTTTCCACACTGATGCTCAACATTTCAGAAAGTTCCCTAATGTTAATGCATTAACGTTACGCATGTAAGGTAATTTCCAAGTGCCTCAAATTTTCATCTGATGCTGCAACACGAGCATGCCTGAAGGCCAAATCTTCCATGGACTTCCTTCCTTATCAATTTTTTTTTTTTCCACCATTCAACCACTGCCTTATGAGAATAATTATGGTCATCATATACAGCTTTCATTCTCATGAAAATTTCCACTGGCTGAGGCCCTTGAGTGGCCAAAAATTGAATACCAGTACACAGATTATTTTTGGATGCATTGGTTACCATAAACACCATCTTCCAACTTAATCACAACTCTTAGAAAAAAGCAAACAACTAAAATAAATCTGTTTTTGCAATTGATTTTAGGGAGCAAGTGTTGAAGGAAGGAAATAATAGAATATGCTTTTAGGGGATGTGATGCATGCAGAACACACCAGAAATACCGATGTAATGAAACATAGATGTAATTATATGGATGTGTGTGTCAGAATTCTCACTAATACTTAAACAATGCATATAAAAACTGCTTTCAGTTGTCTAAGTGATACCTTTCTGGCTACACAGCCCAAACACATTTCTATTGAAGAATCCTCATATACAAGGTGCTTTTGAAAAGGATGTCGTGAGATACCTAGTGATGTTCTGCGCCTTAAAATATACACAAGTTTCCTGATATGTTTTGTCGAATTGTAATCTTTAAAGGAGTAAACAGCTCGTGAAGTTTGGTTAAACTCCGCCCACAACGTAAACAAAAGCGCATGAAAAAAAGTAAACACCACGTGTTCCATTAATAGGTTTCTGCGAACTACCTGTGCACTAATGCGTTGGCCCTAAACTCCACCACTCGCACAGGAAAGCCAAATTAGGCTAATGGAAACTGTGTGATCGAAAGCATACTTCAATTAAACATGCTTTTTTCAATTGTCACTTGATTTTAAAACGAAGAAATTTTGCGTTAACAAAATCGCATCAATGACCACTTTACATAGGCCTAAATGAGGTTCGGACAGAACATGCATTTTACTACTGATAATTTTCTTGACCACTTTACTACACGTGTGTGTGCTTGCTGGCCATTAATGTAGCAGTTTAATGATTTGAAGAGTCCCATGAATTAGGGAACAACGTAATTTCCGTATAATTTTTATTCAGAAAAAACGTCAAAAGTTACGGACAAGTTAATTTCTGAGGTCTAGTAATTACGAATCCTTCAGTGGGCTATGAGAGCGGTTGAGTTTAGGGCCAACACATTAATGAACAGGTTGTTCGCAGAAACCTATTAATGGAATACGTGGTGGTGTTTACTTTTTTCATGCACTTTTGTTTATGTTGTGGGCGGAGTTTAACCAAACTTCACGAGCTGTTTAGTCCTTTAAGGAATGCAATTTCGACAAAACGTATGAGGAAACTTGTGTATATTTTAAGAAGCAGAACATTGCAAGGTATCTCACGATATTCTTTTCAAAAGCACCCTATGTACAGTATGTATGCTCCATGTTTCAATTTTTGTGTCAGTTGCATATGTTCCTCTTGGTGTGTCAATTTTTTTGCCAAAGAGTGTATTTTCACAATGAAATTAGCTAAATCTCATTGAATTGTTAAATGTTATTAAAGCATGTATTAAATATTGCATTAAACTGCTACAGTATTAAGTTATAAGACATTATGACATCTAATAAAAATAGTCTAATAAAATAATCATACGTCGTTAAATTATCTTGCAGCGTGTCACCGATGTTATCATCATAAACTGGTAATGACAATGGGTCAGAATCCAAAAATTCCAAATCATCATAAAAAGTTGGTATTAAAAATGAAATATTCTAGAGAGAAATAAAAAAAAGTCTCATTAGAAATATGGAACAATTAAAATTTGGAATAAACAGCTTATAAATAAACTTTGACAAGTTAAATATATATCACTAGCACTCAGTTTACACAGCAAAATCCTCACTTTAACCAGAAAAAGAATTTGCAAAATTTCTAACAAATTTTCATTTACAAAAGGAAAATGTTGGAAATACAGTAGGGTCCGCATATAACAACCTCCACGAGAACAGAGGAAATTGCTCTTATATCTGGATTGCTGTTACAACTGAGATCGAGTTGACTTTTTAAGATCGTTTATTAAAGATATTAAATTTGAAATTTCGTATAGTGCAGTACATGTTGTACGTATCAAGAATGGAAAAAAATTCTGTCAGCTTTGCTCTGCCATGAATTTTAAAAGCTTAATGTTGTGACATGTTTTAAGACACTCTAACCAACTAAGCAATGGCTCAAAATCATGACATCCCAGAGTGAATGCAAGCAGTTTTGCTTTTTCAAACATAAGTGGTTCTTTTATCGAAGCATTCTTGAACTCTTATCTGGAGAAACCATTCTATAACTGCAATGCCGATTTCCTCATGAGGATTCTCACATTTACGTTTCCTTTTTAAATTTCCATGCTCGGCGCTAAGTTTCTGATTTCACTTTCATCTTTCTTAGCTTGTTAATTATTCAGTAACCGACCTAAGCAATTCTCAATCCTTTTGATGCCCTCTCCTCCCCTTTAAAATTTGTACCTCTATGAGACACCTTGTATATACAAAAAAAAAGATTTTATTTTTGGGCAGAGAGGTAGTTCAGTCTATTTCTTTGTTCTTCCGGCAGCTTACATCTTCCCACGTGGGAGAGACAAGCTGATACCGTAGCACATACTATCAACCATGTAAAACGCTATACACACTGAATAACAAACTGGATTTTAGCGGGCCATTGATTCTAGAAGCTCTGTATCAAATAAAAAATTCATTACAGAGGTTATCACCAACTTTTTTGTTTTCTTTGACAGAGAGGAGAATAGGAGAATACATTCCATGGATGTGGGAATGGAACGGGCACTAAGCACTTGGAATCTCTGTTGGTTGTATCTTGAGTACCTGAGGATAACATGCTCCACTGTCTCCGGATCACTGCACAGACATTTATCAGATTGAGATATTTTTATTCTATGTAAAAAGTAATTTAACAGAAGGTGACCACTTCTTAGTCTAATGAGCGTTGATCTCTCGATGAAGGATAACCATTAGGTGGAGTAGAAGCTGTTCCCAGAATAGATGGCTTCCACTTTTTGTAGTGGCCGCCACGAGTTTCTGTGTGCCACTCGTTTTCCCAAAGCACTAGTGAGTTGTTTTTTTATATAGGCTTTCAGACATGTATAATCAAAATGAGGTGGTTTGGCAGATCGATTTGAAGTTCTTCCCCAGTTCTCAAAGTTGTCAGCCAGCTCATTTCCACTAATGCCTTTATTCCCTGGGGTTTATTTCTTATTTCACTAGATATCCACTTACCAATATTACAGCTGGATATCTAGTGAAATAAGAAATAAAATAAGAATAAAATAAGACCCTGTACACATATTACTGGAGAAATAATAAAAAAGGAGACTAAAAACAATACACAATAAATATATATTTACTAATGATGGATGTGAATTTAGTTTTGAGACCAGGGGTGTATTTAGGGGGGGGTTTCCTGGTTGCCCAGAAACCCATTTTGTTTAAAGGAGGGGTGCCAAAAATGTGAAAAAGTATTAACTAAAAATAGCCCACAGAAAATGATCTTCCTGATTCTGAAACATTCCATGCTGAAATTAATTTGTGGAAAAATTATTGAGAAAAAAAGTATAAAGAGAGATTTTCCATTCGTCAGATAGTTACTGAAAGTTTAAAAGCAGACTCAGACTTACAATTTGCGAACGTTAAAAAGGCTTATTATACTTCCCGTAGCCAGTGGTGAAGCTGAACAGGATTTTAGCGCATTACGTGGAATCAAAACGTATTTGAGGTCAACTAAGGCAAATAATCGTTTAAATGGTTTAGCATTGTTGCATATTCATAATGCTATTTCAGTAGACACACAAGAAATATTGCATAAATTTGTTTCGAAGCATAAACGAAGGATGGAAGTTGAAGATTTTTTTTTAATTCACTTTGAAAGGGTCATTTTTTTTCTTTTCAAATACCATATTTTGATTTTACTTGTACTTGTTTGATTGCATAATAGTTTTTGCAAAAAATTATTTTTGTGTATCACATATCACATTAAAATTTATTTAAATGAATATTGATAGTATCAGTTTTAGCAGCAAGGATTGGCGTCTCACGCAATCAGTTAAGATCTTTAGAATTTTCTAATATGTTTAGGGAAACATTATCTATAACTACTCTAAAGAAAGTGTTATCCTTTTGTTTATTGGAATATTCTGCCTTTGTCTATTAGACATTGGCTTCATATTTGACAAGAAGTCACTCAATTTGCTTGTAAACATTTTGTTTCGCTTGGGTTATAAAAAAAATTGTCATCATCAATGTAGAATTTTAAATATTATGCACTAGCTGCCATGCTGTGAGGTATCGACTGCTATTCACCTCCCCCCTTCGGCTGCCATATTGGAAGCTTGAGTCATTGGCGGCTAGAGGGCTGACGACTGCGAAAAGAAATCGCGATCGAGCATACCTTATACTCCACTTACCTTGGGTCAGTGGTTTGAACGTGCGTCCACCACAGAGTAAAGAAATAAGAGAACGTGTGTTACTCTGTGGGGTCCGCAGTATTCATCGAGAACTATGCCTGGTACTTATCATTTTCTTAGACATGTTTGAATAGCGAAGCGCTCATAGATGGGTCGATCCAGTCTTTATTGTTGTTGACATCATTGTGCATAGCCTACAATGATAAGAGAAAGCCTTCTACCGTGGAAAAAAACAAAAGTTTTCCAGTCGGTGTTGATGTTAAAATGCGGCACGGCAGAAAAAACAAACGCAAAAAACAAATTCAGCTGGAGAACTCCGACGATATAAAATGAGAACTCAGACCTCAGAGACACAAAACTTCCGTTTCGTTTCTCCTTTTGGGGGCTATGTTGTCGACCATTGAAAATTAAATACAGACAGGTGTAATCAAGATCTAATCTGCTTCACTTGCACCCTAAAACCTATTCCTACCGTCGTAGTTTAAAATGGTAATTATATAACACGAAATACTATGGTTTTGAAGGCATTTTCAAATCGAAGCGGACTGGAAGTACCGCCATTAAGGCTCGTAAATTTGAGCGAAACGATTCACTATACGAAATACTATTCCAGAAATAAGTGGCTATCTGACTTTTAGAGAACCGTATAACTTTATCAGGATATCTTTGGTTTATTTGCTGTTTATAAGAGGATTTATCCTATCTGAGGATGGTATAACACAGTTTTGACTTATCTGAGCTTTATCCCAATACTTATTCTAGGTTGGTAGAACCGGCCCTAAACGAAATAAGAATTTTTGTTGAACAAGAATCGTCGTGCGATGGTGACGCCATCCGATGGCAAAAATTTTCAGTGGGCAAACAAACAAACAACAAACGGAAAATGAATTTTATATATAAGATTATTCATAAGATTTTTTCTTTACATTGAATCTTTATGAATTAAATTTTTTTTTCAGTTTAGTGTTTTTATAAAATTTATAAGTTCCTCTGTTTCTTTGTAATCTTTATCTTTTCCAAGATGGAAATAAAATATAAATTTAAAAATTAAATCGGTTAACAAAAGAATTTTTTTTTGTGCCAAATTAAAAAAAAACAAAAAACAAAAAAACCTTATTTAAAGTATTAATCCTATTTTAACCATTAGTCTTGTTTTTAAAATCATTAATTTAAGTTACATAGGGGGCACCCAAAATCATGTTGGAAACCCCAATTGCAAAATCCTGGCTACGCCACTGGAGACTATCAATAATCTCAAGATTTGGAATTAAAGGATTAAATTAAATTTAAGAGTCAATAATGAAGAACATATATAATGATATAAGAATGATAGACTGGAGACAATTCAAACTTTGAAATAAAGAAAACAAAATAAAATAAAGCTCGGCTAATCTATAAATACCATATCTAAATCTTTTAAATAAGCATCAAATGACTAAGAAGTAAAGCATATAAGCATATAACAAAAAATCAGTAAATAAATAAATAAATAAGTTTAAAATATAATATATAAAATTAAAGCAAAAGGAAGCTGCATTGTTAATAATTCATAAATATGTTCAAGAATATACCGTAATCAAAGTAAAAATATGATTATATCCTTGGAATGGAAAATTGTGTGTTAAGTACATGTAATTAGTTTCCGTCCTTAAGGACAAGAGATTTTAAAGATTTCAATGTTTTCAAAAAATTCATGCCTTTTATAACATTGGAATTTTGATGATTTCTAATAAGTTGTCCATTTTATCTATGCAATGGTTAGAATCCCAAATATGTGTATGGCAACTGTAAACCTGCCACGTCTGCATTTAATAAACTGATGGGTTCCTTGAATTTTATATCAAATTGTCAGGAAGTTTTTCCTAAATAATAACTATCACAATTGGGTTAATTTAATATAATTTAATTTGTGGATACCACTCTTTCTTTCTTTTTTTTTTTTTTAATTGATTTATTGTAGAAATTTATTTGGATTGTAAAAGCCAATGCAGTTTTTGTTAATTTTGAAAAGGACTGTCATACCTTTCTCAGAGATGTTTATATTAGCATATTTCAAGTCTGATATCATCATCATCATCATCAAGAGTGTTTTGTCCTTCAACAGGTCCAGACTTCAAACCTTTCTCCACCCATCCCAATCCTGTGCAAGTGTCTTCAAGTTGATGTACGAATCATCTGACTTCAAACAATCCAACAGTTTGATTCTTCTTCTTCCTCTGGAGAGTTTTGCTTTAACTGTACCTTCAAGTGTGATCTTTATAACCCATAAGATGTGGCTGATCCAGTTCTTTGTCTCTTCCTGGTTCCCCACAGCAGTTGTATGTCTTTTTCTATGCTTCCCAAAATATCTAAATTTTTAACTTCGTTAGTCCACTTTGTCTGTATCATTCTTCTCCAAGTCACGTTTCATGTGCTTCCAGCTTCTTTTCGTCAGTCTTCATAAGTGTCTACATTTCGGAACCCCATAAAATGCTACACTCCATACAAAACACTTCATCAGTCTTTTTCAGAGCTCCAAATTTAAAGGACCACATAACAGTCTCCAATGCTTCTGGAATGTCACTTTCGCCATCACGATTCTGCCCTTATCACATTTACAATCTTATTGTCAGCACTTTCTAGGTATCTGAACGTTTGAACTTGTTCTGTTAACTGCTCACTCAAACTTAATTTCATCGTCCTATGCTTCTTACTAATTTTCATCACTTTGGTTTCCTGACATTAATTCGCACGCCGCTTTCTTCTAAGGAAGCATTCAGAGATCCAAGCATATGCTGAAGCTCTGTTACCTGTTCCGCTAGAATAGCGAAATCGTCTGCAAACTATATTTACTGGATTCTTCTTCTTCTTCCCATATTACCGTAATTTTCGGGAGTAACGCCGCGGCGGCTGATACGCCGCACACGCCAAAATTTAACGAAAATGTTAAATCTCCGGGAGTAGCGCCGCGGCGGCCGATACGCCGCCCCCCCCCCCCCCTCACACTCGGTCCGTTTTGTATAATCGTGTTTTATAAGAAATTCAATAAACAAACCAAAATTCAATATTTATAAGATATATTTTATTAGTCGAATCCTTCAAAATCCGATGTTTCCGAATCGGAATGAAATAAAGATAAACGGTCGAAAGTCAAAAGTCGTTGGAGAGAGAAATACTGGGAGATTATGCTCGTTGAGATTGAAACCAAATACTGATTGCCATGAAACCAAAAGCAACCCCTTATATATCGCAACAGGTGTCATACAAGCGGGCGTCGATTATTCTGATTGGTTGACCTCTAGCGGGCGTCGATTATTCTAATTGGTTGCCCTCTATTGACGAACGCGAAAATTAGACCAGTTGATCATTAGCCAAATGGCCTCTCTGGGCATAAAGCCACACTAAAAGCGTGGATTATTTGAAATAATTTATTTCCTGTTGATGACTGATTACACTGCGCGATTTGCGGAAAACATCGATGTTGGATATCATGGATGCGTGAAACCATCGATGTTCAAATACGTCGATGATAAGAGTGCTTTATTATCGAGTGAATCACCCGCTGTCGATGGACGATCACGCTCGATCGTTATCGGAGTGAATTTTTAATCATGTGTAGAATCTATCTATCTTCTCTTTTTTTTTGTAAAATCTCTGGTAGTAGCGCCGCGGTGGCTGATACGCCGCACACGCCGAATTTTTAACTTTTCATAGCAGAAACGCCGCGGCGTTACTCCCGAAAATTACGGTAATCCCAAACTCTTCACTCCAAGCATTGTTGATAATTTCTTCTAGGTAGATGTTAAAAAGTGTTGGTGAAAGACAGTATCCTTGCCTCACTCCTCTTCCTATCTTGATGGTCTTTGTTTCAAGCTGATGAACTTTCAGTGTTATGGTTTGCTCCATGCATAAAGTTTGAATCGGTCGTCTATCCTTCCAGTTAATGCCTTTTTTTTCAAAATAGCCATAAGAGTATTCTACTATACTCTGTTGAAAGCTTTTTCTCAATCCACAAAACAAATGTTATGTTCTCTTCCAGTTTCTAGATGATTCTTAAGCGTCCATTGGTGTTATTAGTTCCCATGCTTCTTCTGAAAGCGAACTGAATATCTCCAATGTGCACATCCAGTTTCCAGTAGAATCTGGGAAATCAAATAAAAATCCTGGAGTCTTCTCATCTCTATGGATTTGCTTTTTTTCTCCAGTGCTATCATAATTGTCTTCAGGAAATCTTTGGGTCATTGTCCAGTTTCGTAGATTTCATTAAATAATCTGGTCAATTCTTTTATTCCAGTGTCACCCCTACCCCCCAAAAAACTCTACAGGTATATCGTTCTTATTTGTTTATACAAAGTAAAAGGCAATGTGGTGCAGGAGAGTGACTATTAAAAATGTCATGACACATAAAAATGACAGGGTGCTACGCTTTTCCTTAATTGTAATTATGAAATATTTAAAGAGTTTTCTTCAGTCTCTTTACTTTTATTTACATATAGGTAGCTAAATTTTGGAATTTAGGGATAATGATTTTTTTCCCCTTTTTTAATGCATTATAAAAGATAGCTTATTAAATCCTTAACTTAAGCAATGATTAGGTTGCATTAATATCACTGGTCGGCATCAAAATATGAGCAAAACAATGTATATGTGGAATTGATACATATCGACGCGCTAAATCCAAATATGTAATCAGAATTTATCTAGCACGTCTAGTTTTGATGCTATAAGCAATTTTTGTTTTCATTACAATTGTTTACATTTCGATACTGACAGCAGTATTTGTGAACGTTGGTGACACGAATTTCGCTGTGCTCTGTATTTATCTCTGTTTAAGAAAGATATAGCAATCTATTGTTTACCACAGACTAACTGACATGCGCGAGCGCAGTGATTGTTTTGAATAACTAAAGCTACCGGCGTATGTAAAAATTGAAGGAAGGCATATTTGTTGGTCCCCAAATCAGAGAAATCTTTAAAGACCAATTGTTCAAATCTAAGTTGGTCAATAAAGAAAAAAAGAGCATGGGTAGCTTTTGAAAACATATGTCACAATTTTCTTGGAAATATAAGGGTTGCAAATTACAAAGAACTGACACAAGAACTTCTTTCTTCATATCAAGAACTCGGATGCAATATGTCATTAAAAATACACTTCTTGCATTCGCATTTAGATTTTTTCCCAGAAAATCTTGGTGCCGTGTCTGATGAGCATGGTGAGAGGTTTCACTAAGATTTTGCAATCATGGAAAAAAGATATAACGGCAAGTGGTCCCCAGCAATGTTAGCTATTTCTGCTGCGTAATCAATCGTGAAACAACAGATAAAACTTATAAAAGAAAGCGATCTACCAAATAGTTATTTTTTTATGTTTTATTAGTATTTTAATTTATATCAAAGAAGTCATGTCATACATAAGAGTTTTGTACTTTTTTCATAATAAATACATATTTAATATGTCAATATTAGTATTTTATTTAAATAAGAATTTCTCGAAAACTAGACGTGATAGAATCAATCTGTAAATAGCTTTGGATTCAGCACACTAAAGTCAATTAAAATCACATGACAAAGTTCTTGCTCCCGACTTTTTTTTTTTGCCGACCAGTGTATTTAATGATAATTAACTACTTTCCTAAATGCAAGTTAAAGAAAAAAAATTTTGGATGTGGATTTTGGTTTAGAAAAATTGATTGTTTACAAAACAAAACCTTAGTATACTTGAAATTTTATGTATCATTTTCAATATGCTTTTTTTTATTATTAGCATATAGAGAAAATTCTATTAACACATTATTTTATTGCAAAAAATTAAAATGAGGATCAATCATATGATATGATTATTATTCCTGTTATTGGAATGTTAAAGTGAGAATTTTTATTAAAATATAAAGAATGCCAATTTTTAATTCATTACCTTTCCTATCAGATGGTTTTGCGAATATCCTAGTAACATTAGAGAGAAATAATGATTGCAGCTATGAATAGTCCCATCTGGTAAAATCGTTATCATACCACTGATGTTGGCAAACACCCACACAATTCCAGTGAATATTGACACCTGGGGCTCATCGGGAGTAGAAGCATTGCTAGAACCTAATCAAAGCATTTAATAATATAAATATTATAAGTTTAAAGAATTACTGCAACGATAACAAATATATCTATTTATATAGTTTATTTATATAGTATATATTTATTCATATATTTATAGTTCTTGTAGGTGGCAAATCAAAAGACATAGGGACTTCATCCATGTTGCCCATTTGATTTAAGGGAATGTTTTTAAAATAATGTTTTCACATAAGAAATTAAATGGGCGATAAGTTCCTTGTGATCTTGTGGCATCTGCTGGCCTATTGTCGTTCGCGCACGAACACTTAAGTTGTTCGGTGCATATATTTAAAGCACCATGTCAGACTAGCTTTAAAATTTTAAATAGCTAATCTTTTAGCTATTACTTCAGCTTGTAAACATATTTTTACAGTATTTACAGCATGACATGCATCTCTTTCTGACACAATCCAAATTTTTAATAATTTTTCCAATTGAGGAAAGGTACATTTTCTTCCATGTTGTGAATATTTAGGAGGGGAATCGTGTTCAATTAACATCTGCTGCAGTCACCATTGGCAAATGCATTTTTTGTCAACTTTAAAATTTTGTTTGGCTTAATGATTTCTAACTTTCTCCGCACAACAAATTACTTCTAATTTAAACTTAGCTAAAAAACTAACTCGTTTTGGGTGGCATTAAGCAGAGACAAATGGCAATAATGTATAGAGTGAAATTACACAGAATAGCACTGGCTGTAAATTTGACAGATATTTATCAAGCATGGTCTTAAATAGGAGAAAATATTCACGTGATAAATGAAAATGAAGGCTATTTCTTAGAGGGCGATTTCCTTAGCTTATTCTGGTGACATCATTTTGAACTTTAAAATAAAATCTTAACTTTTGTATTTTTTTATTAGGCTAATTTTTTATTCACATGATTAAAAAAAAAAAAAAAATCTGCGTCCACAAGTGCATAATATTTTTAATAAAGGGTGCAAGCAACATATTTAATAACATTTGGAACTTTATGATGCAGCCTATAATCAAAAATATACACTATAGAGATTTTTTATCTTAAATATGATGATAGCATTATCTTTGTAACGTATGAAAACCATAAATAGCTGATATCATTTAACTTACCAGTTGATCCTAAATCTGAAGTAGTTTCATTACTTGAGGTATGACTATGGCTAAAAATGTTATCGGAAAGTGGAGGCTCACAGATCATAGAAGAATCTGGTTCTAAGATCAAAACAAACATTTATAAAAAAATATTACGTCTTGTCTAAAATCTCATTTGCTGAGAAATTACCTTCTCTCTATCAATGGACAGAGCAAAATGTGTAATATTAATTCTTTTCGTTTTAATACCTGAAATTCCTTTGTTGGTGTCACCTCTCTTAATCAATACATCATTTGATGTCAATCTATGGTGATAATTTGCAGATACTGCATTGTATTTATCCCTTGCTATTTCTATAAGAATACTTAAAGGAAATGTAGCTCCATCCTTCGTACGACCAGTTGCACGCTGCTTTCTTACATGCTACAAAAATTAAAAGGTTTGTTTTTGATGGTTATATAAAGATTATAAATAAAGTTAATAAACTTAAAATATTTAGAAAAAGACACTTAACTAAACAATTTAAGTTAAAATCTGTTAAGGCCTAAATTGTTCTATCGTTTTTATTTAAATGAACTCTGTTTTTATTTTCTCTTATTTCCCTTTAATCACCTTCTTCAATCTATTGTACATGTATATCTATTATTTTTTGACAATGTACGGGGTTGTGCATAACCTTTTGCTAGGGGGCTGTGACTTAAACCGCAGCGTTGTAGCACACTCTTATGACGCTTCGGCAGAGAGTAGTTCATTGTGCGTCTATTGGTATCAAACAAATATGGCTGGTTTAATAAATGACAGTGAAGAGCAGCGTTTCATGGATAGAGTTCGTGCAAATGCATATCGAGAGGCAATGGAAGCAGGTGCGTCTTTTATTAATCGCAAATGGGTTGCGAACAAGTTAAACCGATCGGATAGATGGGTGACGGACAATTGGAAGAAAGGTTATGATAACTGCCATGCCGAATTTGCTGAGGGTAGGCCCGAGAAATTATCATAGGAAAGCAAAAACATCATTGCTAATAACAGTGGCAAAAGACGTCGCAGCTGTGTCAACGTTGCACAAGAAATTAAAGCCAAGCGTGGAAAAACAATTTCTTGTTCAACGGTTCAAAGACATCGTCAGCGTGCAAACATCAAGCCATTCCATGTTATTCCGAAACCGATGAAGACCGCATTAAACACCGAAGACCGGCTCTGGTTTTGCGACTACCTGCGGGATTGGGTGGAAGACGACTTCATGCACCTTGCCCCGAGCGACGAGTTCTTTGTGTGGACTATGAGACGTCCGAATTACCAAAACGATAGGGTCTGGAGCTTATCGATTACAGATATTTCTGACGATGAACACTATCAAGAGCTGTCCAAGAAGCCTGACTGCATTGGCATCTTTGTGTGTTTCACCGCCAAGCGAATGATGTGGAGATTCAAGGAGCAGGGTGAGTCATGGAATGGTGATTATTTTCGGAATTTGCTAACAAATGATGTTTTTCCGTTTCTTCGAGATCCAAACAACACTATCGACCCGCATGAAGTTTGTTTTTTGCACGATAAGGCACCTTGCTTTAAGGCTAATGCAACACAGCAAATCCTAAGAGAAAGTGCTATCGATTTCTTCTCATCAAACGAATGGCCCGGTGCATCCCCTGACCTAAACGTTGCTGAACATTTTGGAGCCGTGTTAAAAGACGCAGTGGAATCTTTAATGATTCAAGAACGTGGTGAAAATCGGTATTCTCGAGACCTTCTAATGGGACACCTGACATCTGTGCTGAAGGACATGGAGTACGATACTGCTCTGTTTGAGACACTCCTCCGCTCCTACCCGAAACGGATGCGTGCTGTTCGAGAAGCAGGTGGTGGCCACACTAAATATTGATGTGATAAAAGCAGAAATAAACGTACTTTTTGATTATCAACCGCAGAACATTCCACTTAGTTTTGTTTATTTTCCAGACCCCTAGCAAAAGGTTATGCACAACCCTGTATAAGAGTCATTCCATTAAATCTTGTATTTTCTAACAATATTGCAAATATTAATTACTTTATTGTACATCTTAATGGATACATTATTCACTATTATCTTGAAATCATAACTTCTTCACTATAATAGAATAAGGGTCGAATCACTAACATAACCACTTGAGAGAGTGACAAACAATACTCAGTTGAGGGCTGAAGGTCAAGGGCTACTTGAAAATATCCGATTCATATTGCTAATTTAATTTCTTCCCTCAAATGAGTGTTGCCTGATCCTTTCCTAGGAGACCCGTCATGGGTTTGAGGGTATTTTTAACAGATGTGATGAAACGGCGTCACTTTGCTAGGTACCAACAATGGAAAGGAGTGAAACCACCACTGAGAAACAAGGAAGAAGGGAAAACCTTTTGTTTTGGTGGCCTACACAAATAACCTTTGTTATTCTTTAACAAGAAATTTCTGCCTAAAAATATATTTAACTATTTATCAATTTATTTATTACCGTATTTTTGCATTTCTTAAGTATTCATTTCAGGCTAATTAAATGAATTAATATTTTTTAAGCTAATTAAATGAATTAAGCTTAATTAAAAAAAATAATTTAATGTAGCATCATGTCAATACAGTAGTACATGTAATAATATTGTTTCATATAAAATGGTAATAATTTTTAATGGCATAAATGTTAACATGCTCAAACAATTTAAAAATATATATATACCTGTATGCATGTTTATAAAATAACATAAGCAAACATTAAAAACATGGTCTGAATTCCAACACAGCAGTTTTCTTTCCCTCCACCTGCCACCTATTTGTTTTTCAAAACAGAATATAATGATATCTTTCAAATAATAGCATTTTATAATTGTCCGTCTTTTGGTTTGAAGTAAAAATAATGCAAGAATATGACGTTTTTACTATGAAACTATGAAATGGTCACTATGCCGTTTCATTAGAACAACCAAGGTGGAGCGGTAAATTCACTCCTCAAGTGGTGAAAATTGGTCCCTTGAAATTTGGAGTAACAGTCTTCACAAGCCAAAATTTTGCTACATAGATGCAGTGAGGACAGATATCCCCTTAAATGTGGTTGCTTGAGGAGAAAACCTTACTCGACTCAACTGGACACTTAGGGCCGAATCACTAGGCGCTGTAAGAGTCGAGTCGAGTAAGGTTTCCTACTCCAGCGACCGCATTCAAGGGAAGATCTGCCCTCATCTCATCATTAACGTGTTATACTGGAGTGTACAGAGAGTTTGCCACTCCAAATTTGGCCACTTGAGGAGCGAATTCTCTACTCCACCTCGCTGATTAGTGAAACAGAATGGCAGCCATTTCATCGCTTCGTAGTAAAAATGTCATGCCATTGCATTGTTTTTACTTCAGCGTGAAAAACGAACAAGTTATAGAATGCCTTTAATTGAAAGTTATCATTATATCTTGTTGCGAGATACCGTGGTATTAAAAATGTTCATTTTGAAATGGGCTCCATACAGGAGGAGTTCAAACGAATAGAGGCGGGGGGAGGGAAGAAAAACTGCTGTGGCGAAATTCAGACTATGCACATTAAGTATGCCTTTATTATTTTATAAACATGCATGTATACTTTTCAATTATATGCACGTTCTAACATTTATGCTATTAAAAATTATTACTATATTATATGAAACAGTATTATTACTTCATGTATTGATATGAAGCAGTATTTAAAAATTTTTCTCGTTTATTTTATTAAGCTTATGAACTATTAATTCCCTTAATTAGTCTAAAATGAATATTTAAGAAATGTAAAATGATAAAATATATTTAACTATTTAATAATTTATTTAAGGCAAAATTTTTTTGTTAAATAAGCTTTATTTGTGTAGGCAACACTAAACAAAAGATTTTCTTTTCTACTTCCTTGTTTCTCAGAAGTTGCATCATTCCTTTTCATTGACCTATGTCCTCCATTGTTGTTGCCTAGCAACGTGACGCTTTCCATGCGAAAATTTCATCACTTTCGTTAAAAATATCCTCAAACCCATGACTGGTTTCTTCAAGGAAGGGATCAAGCAACACTCATATGAGGGAAGACGGTAAATGCGTTAATGATTGGAATCTGGGTTTTTCGAGTAGCCCTTGACCTTCAGACCTTGATCGAGTGTCGTTTGTCACTCTTTTGAGGGCTGTGCTAGTGATTCGGCCCTTAGATCGCTTAGCGATCTGACCCTAAGCTCTGATTAAGGCAGAAAGTCTAAAGATGTTGGATTAATAAATTACATACATTTTGCTTTTCTGGACCATTACTATTTATAAAGCAATAATAAATGAAAAAAAAATATGCTAAGTTTTAGTTACTTTAGGTAGATGATGTGGAGTATATCCTTTGGGCAAAATAAGAGAAGGAATAAGTGACTGGATATTGAGTCCTTCAATTTCAGATGTTGATAAGTAACCATGTAAAATTGCCATAGTTTTATCACAGTTTAAAATTGTACCCTGAAAGAAGAAGCAAAAAAATGAACAATCAAAACAAATTAATATTATTTTAATAATCATAAAGTATAATCATTATTATCAATGAATTTTCTTGTCATTTTAGTAAACCAACCATAGGTCAAGTCCGGAAGCCAAGTCCGAGAGGCGAAACCAAAATAAGCCTAAGGGAATCAAATCACGGGATGGGGAAACCTATATATCAGTGGAAGTATTGATGTTGGATGTAGGAATTTCCGTACTATGTGACAAGTGTTTAGGATTGTAGCATTCTGTAAAGTTTTGTGTACATATGGTTTTTACTCAATGGTGTCAGATTTTATGTAGTGAGTGTGGAATATTATTTCTGATTAAGTTTTGTATACCATCTGATTAACTCATTTGTGAAAGATCATATTCCCCAATAAAGGAATTATTTATGTTTCAGATTATAGTTTTTTCTGGGATGTATTATGGAAATTGAAACTACAGTGGGTGATCAGTTAACAAACAGTTCGAAATGCGAACAAATCTGATATTAAACACTTTCGCAAAACGATATACACGTGCGGATAACGAACACCTCACAGAGCAAACACTAGAAAAAGCAATGATGTATATAAGGTTTGCATAACTGTATTTTTCTGTCACTCTATGAATGGTTTCCGGAATACACTCTGACAGTTGTATACAGAACCAGAATCATTAGAAGATTGAAGTCTTAAGACTTGTAACTTCCCCAAAGTAATGTTTCATGTCCAATGTACACACCAAAGCAATGCTAGCATTTAGTGAATTGCTGCCAGTTGCAGAACAAAGCAAACCACAGAAAACAAAATCTTTATACCCCACAAATGGGGGGAAGGGAGGGAAAAAAAATAAAACCATGACTGGATAAAAATGCAAGACTGTTTATGTATGTATTATTATTATTATTACATATAAATAAACATTCATGTAGGAAGAAATGATATAATTTTTATTTACTCTGTGGGTCTCCAGAATGAGTTAATCAAATTCCTATAATAATCTATAGTAAAAATTGATGATTGGTTATCGAACAATTCGGCTAGTGAACATGATCTTGGGACGGATTAACTTCGTTGACCGATCACACACTGTATACATATTTAAAATAATATATAATAGGAAGAGGAAATATACTGAACTTGATGAGAAGCCAGATGTACCCAGATAGGTTATTTTTACTATGAAAGAAGAAAAGTACTGTCTCTTCGTGTAGAGGAATTTGATTGACAAATGGAGGGTTCAGAGTTAAAGTGAACTAAGTCCATATTTTGCCCATTTTGCACTAGCACTGCCATGGTAAAGTAGAATGTTATATTTTCGGTATAATAATGAATCTAGTCCATAGTTTGATTTTTAACCAAGAGATAGCAACAAGAATAATTAGAAGTCAATGTTAATTAATGGCAGCTAATCAACTTTGAGATCTGTTTCCTCTGAAATGAACCTCATGGACTTGGTTCACTTTAACTCTGAACCCTCCAAATGTCTGAGCACAAATACCACCAAAGAATAAACATTGTCTGGTCAAAAAAGTTGCGCAATTTAATATGTAGTGGAGTTGGTCTTTCACTTTGACAACAACACATATTCACTGTTGTGGCATGAATAAAACAAGTTCATGGATCTTCTCTACGTCTATTTTTGTCCTGTGGTCCAGTAATTTTTAGCCAAGATCCTGCAGTGAAAAATGGTATCTCTCTATAGGGCCCTCTCCAATACATCTCAAAGACTTTCTATAGGATTAAGATAGTTGATTTGTTGAAATGATTGATCTTGAGACCAGAACCAGTCAATAAAAATTGGAGTTCGGTGAATCCTTTCATATTCTAGTATCATCAGGAAATAACTCGTTCATGGATGGAATAACCTGGTTATCCAATATATTAGATACTCGGCTGACATCATTTTACTGCTGCATAACTTGTAGAACCAGACCAGATCAACAGAAGCAACCCCAAATCATCTGATCAGACTTAGATAGTGGGTACCATGAATGACTGGTTCATCACTTCGTGCAGTTCTCTTCTTACCTGTGATGCACCATCACTGGAATAAAGTAAATCTGGATTCATCAGATCAATGAATTTATTCCAATGCTCCACTCTCCAATTTTTGTGCTCCTGACAAGCGATTTTCTTATGGCAGAGAAACTGGCCAGTCCCATTCCATTAAGTTCCCATAGCATAGTGCGTGTGGATATGCTTTTGTTAACTTCTCTGTTAGTTCTAATGTGTAATCTCTTTGGTAAGACTTCACTATGATCTCTGCTGAGGATTATTCAGAACATTTTCCAACTACAGTTACTCCTCCTCGAGGTTGACGATTCAAATCTTTCCTTCAAAGTTTCAATAATGTATTCAACAGTTTGTACTCCAGCTACAGTAATTGCCAAAATCCCTTAGCTTGTTTTTTCTGCTTGGAATAGGTCAACAGTTTTGTCCCTTCTAAAACTCTGTGCATCTTTTCCGCAACCAAGTGCTGTGTTCACAGACATCTTTCTTCCAAACAAATGAAATAATAAATATGAAGTGATAAAAAACAGAACTGTATTGGAAACATTGCCTGTGCAAATTCACACATGACTGCCGTATATGGATATTGAAGATTCGATGGCAACTTTATTTTTTTGGCCCATCGGTGTAGCTACAGAACACAAAATCCTATGAAATCCATTAATTCGGAAAGATAATTATCCTATCAGCAAAATTCAGTTCTCGAATCCCAAATACTTCTTTGGTAATTTACACCAAGAACCAATCAGAACTGGCTATCAAATAACACCCGTTGCATTGTTTTAAAAAAAAAATTTTTACACTTTTTTTTAAATTTTGATCTTTTACAATAAACATCTCAAATAATTTAACTCTATTGGAATGAAATTCTAATTATCTTTGTAATACTTGGGATTTGATTAAAAAAAAAAAAGAAAGTTTGTATAGATCCATGGCAGAAAAATCGGTATTAAGCAAGTATTTGAAGTAAGAGAATTTGTAATAATGGGGTTCAATTGTATAATGATAACTCATTTTATTTATTTTTTTAGATGTCCTCATAAATAAGAATGCATTAAAAAACCCAGCAGGCCATGTTAAACGAATAACGTCATATGGCTCTAATTAAGTAATCAGGGTTCGCGCTTACTCGCAATTTACGTGTCAAATGGGCATTTTTGCTAAAACTTGACTCGTGAATTTTTGATCCGCAAGTCAAAATTGACTTATTAAATTTTGAATATCATCGGCCCATATCCTTCTCACCACGTTTTAGCCGCACTTCATTTTGTCATAAGCGATTTTGTTTAAATTTCTAATTAACTATAGCAGCAACTATAGAGACTGTGAATGCAAGTAAAAATATAGAATTTAAAAAGCATTTAAAATTTGACTCGCATTTTCTGAAATTCGACTCGCAGTTTTCAGGCTTGGGAATCAAATTGACTCAGATTTTTTTGTCCTAGCGCGAACCCCGAGTAATCATTTTAGGACATATCTTTATATAATTTTTCCCCTTATTTTATTTTAGTTGTAGAAACCAACTGTATTAGTCAGCCAACTATTTTTGTTACACTCTGTATATGAGAGAACCTCAGTGGCCGAGAGTGTTAGCTCATAATCATCAAGTCATGGGTTCAAATCCCGCAGTGGCATGGACGTTTGTGTTTGTCCTTTCTAATTCATATTTGATCAGCGTGGAAGTTTATTGGCCAATTTCTCTTCAAATTAACTATGCTTCCTCTAGGTCTGAAGAAGTTTAGGAGTTCATCTCATACTCCAGTGGGTAAATAATGGCATAAATGATGAAGATGATATGAGAGCAGTAGAGAGAGTAGACTTACATTACTGTCAAAGGTCACCGAGGCCATAGTTCTTTCGACGGGTTCCATCACTGCTAAACAACGTGGTTCATGGCCCGTATCAAGTTTCTTCATCCATAATGAAACAGGAATTATATCCCCAGCAGAGTCAACTACATCTACCTTAAATTACAAAAAAAAAGAATTAATAAATAATCACAAAATTTTAACCATGGGGAAAAAAATTACCATTTAATAATGACATTTATTAACTTGAACAAACAAACAAAATAGTCACTTTGAAAAAAAAAAAATAAAACACATTAACAGCTTAAATGTTCAAAATTAAAAAATTTAATTAACCAGGAAAATGAAAAAGATATATAAACTGACTGGTTATCTTCCTAGGATATCTAAACTGTCTACATAAAGAAATTCCAGAAATTACATTAACCCTCCAGTCATGTTCACTCAAAGAAAACAACTACTGAATTCCAAGAAATTCAAAGCAACTATTTCTTTTGTTCATTCTTTCTCTCTCCATTTCAAATTCACTTAAATTTATAAGTATTTTATGACTAAGTAATCTGAACATAAGGAAAAACTCAACATTAGTTATACAAAATAATTCTCTAAATTCTAAATATGGTCTATATACTAAAATAATAAATAATAAAAAAAAACTAAAAAAAATATATAATAAATAAATAAATAAATAAAATAAAAAGCATTTGCTAGAGGCTATCAAAATAAAAACAAAATTTTTACCACTTTGCCAGATACTAATACAAGTTCTCCAGTTGTCTCCAAATGGGTTTCAACTAGAGCTTCTTGGCTTCTTTTGTGTTTAAATAAATCTGCCAAACATTTCTTACATAACTCATCACTACTATAACCAAACAAACGGCATGCCATATCATTCGCAACAAGAATCTGAAATTTAAATTTAAATTAGTTCCTTGTAAAAAAATCATAAGCTCTATAAAACTACATAGATTGTAAAATTCATAACAATAAGTGAAGCTTGAAAATAAAATGTAGATCAACTAGATTAAAAGCCAAATAAATCTAAAAAGAAGATAAAAATTCACTTTGAAAGTTTACCAAGCCTTAAACGTTATCCTGTATAAAGACATTATTTATGGACTTAATTTTAATAGTTTCACTATATTGTAAATTAAAATACAGGGAGTCCATAAAAGGTCTGACACATTTTATCTGTGTATTACCACATCAATATATGAAACTAACTGAAAAACTTTATTAAACCAAGTTAGTAGACCCCAACATGTGCTCCTTGGGTCACACGGAGGATATCCAGCTGATAATCAATTTTTTGCCATGTTCTTTTGAGCATATCGACACCATCCATGATTCGGCGTTTCAAATCTGTAATGCCCTTAATTTTGTGAAACACAATAAAACTTTTTCAGTTACAGTTTCATATATTGAAATCCGTTTCTGTTTATCTTTACTTTTTTGGTAAAACACAGATAAATTGTCAGACCTTTTATGGACCTCATCAATTTACTTGTCATCATTATTTGTACAAATAATAAAGGAAGCAATAACTATTTTTTTTTTAAATTGAATAATGATTATTGAATAATAGTGCTCTCCGCAGAAAATTTTATCAGGTGGGTGGTGACCAGGCAGACAAAAATTAAAAACAATTAAAATATTATGCAATGTTGTGCAGTTTTTCGTATATTCAGGCAGGTGGCATGCCCATTCAAAAGGGCCTGGGGAGAACTCTGAATAATGTGTATTCCTAAGTAGAAAATATTATTATTATTATTATTATTATTATTATTATTATTATTATTTTAAGTAAAAAAAATTTTTTATTTTTTATTTTTTACAAACAACCACTGAAATGAATCCTTCACCCACAATCATCCAATTTCTGATTCCTCTTGCTGATGTTCCTTTGGAAAATCTTATATTTAATCTTAAGATTTCATGTGGCTTAGAATCATACGATGGAAGTTAGCAATTATGCACAACAGGAATGCTCTGACCAGGTGCAAGATTCAAACTTCCCATCCTTCCTCACTATCATCACATTTGGTTTCAATACACAGGGCATGTCTGAAAAGTAAGGTTATAACAGCTAGTATTCTTTCAAAAAATGTTTCTTTGACAAAATATCCAATACAAACATTTAGTAAAAGGTTATTTAGTGATACAGAGGTCATTTTTCGGCACAATTACTGCCATTGTACACACTTGTTAAATATAGGTACTAGCTATTGTATCCCACAGTCATAGAATTCTGGCACCTGCTGCTGGAACCACATTTCAACCTCATGCTTGATCTCTTTATCTTCGTGGAAGTGTTGCCCAGCAAGATGTTTCTTCAGGTTAAGAAACAAGTGCAGAAATTCATCAGAGACCACAGACAGTCCCGCTCCTGTGTTTGTCATGAACATCGATCCTGCCTCCAGAGAATTCGTGACACTACTTCGTTGTATGTAGTCAACTCATTATGTTTCCATAAATGGGAAAAATGCTTTGTGAATATCCGCTGGGCTCCTACCTTGTGCTTGGAAAAAACCTATAAAAAAAAAACAACAAAACGGAGCGCAGTTCATATTTGGCGGGCTGCTGAATCGGCAGAGCCATTAAACATGTGTTATTCAAACTAGACTCCATGTAGCAATATGGAATAGCTACGAGAGGGAAGTGGAAGGCTAACAGTTAAAGTCAGTATAGACAACTTATTAAAATATGTAACGGTTCGTTTTCAACGCCGTTATTTTATTTTATTTTCGTGATTAATAACTGCTGATCTTGCCCTCATCTTTGGGGTTTCACTACGATTCCCTTCTGGGTTTTCAGCGCTTTCTTACTTTGGAGGGTCCTACGTGCGCGTAGGTAGTCACGTAATTTATCTACGTTTGGTAAGAGTCGGGTGTTAGCTTCATCGCCAGTTCACTTCCAGTTCTTGGGGTCGTCGCACTCTTCTCCGCTTATCACCCTTTTCTGTCCCGCCTTTTTCTCTACATGACCTAAATTGTCGCTTTTCGGTATTGAGTGTAATCTCGAGTTTTTGGGAGGTTACGGTGGCCCCCTCCCACACGTTTATTTAAAGGGTCCACGCGACGCGTTCTCAGGCGTCAAGTTGCGTTACATGTCGCTAAGTTCCGCTTAATAGTAAGTTTTTTATTGAGGATTCTCTTTCCTTGTCTCAGTCTGGCCAGACTAAAAAACTCTAGATTATACATATTTATTTGCTACTATTAAGAATCGGAAATAAGTGATCATAGTAACAGTTTGTGTTATTACTCTCTTCACTGAATCGCGTAATACGGCCTTGAGTCGTCAAAGGTTCTCGTAGAATTTAGGTTTTCTTGAAACAGGTGGTAAAGAATTTTTAAAGCTCTGAAATATTAGAATGGTGTTCCAAATATCCGTGGTTTAGCCCATGGTTGGCGTCCCTTTTCAGCTTTTCGCAATGTGTACGAGATGCTTAGTAAATGGCTAGTAGCATTGTTGAACGTTTATGGAGAAAACTTAGAGGAGTTTTGCGTGTTCGTCAAACTTCTAGGTAATATGTGGAAAAATTTTGTTAGTTTAAAATATAAGTTATTAAATAATGCGTTTATGTTAGCTTTGAAAATTTTACGGTAAAAATCTCTTTAAAAAAATATTTAATTTTTATCATTTTGGAAGAAGGAAAAAAGAAATAAGCTTGTTTATAAACGAACACATTGTTGTAATAGTTTAATTTTCCTTCGTTGTCTCTCTCTAAGAAGGTGTTAATTATTTTTTCGCGAGGTCGTTGGTTTGCTAGAACGTCAACACGATGCGTCGGTTGCGCGTGAAGATTTTTCTTTTTGGATTTTTTTTTAGCTTTTCTAGGCAGTTGCGTCCGAGCTCTCATCCAGGCAACAGTGGCACCTGAGCTCCTATCCGAGCCAAGCAAGATGTTGTGTCTTCAACTTTTTCTAAAACGATGTGGAACGTCTACATAGTCGGAAAAGGAAATTGTTTCGTGGGCATCAAGTCATTCATCAGCATTCTTCTGTTTCGACCGTGGTGGTTGACTGTATGGATTGAACTTCGGACGATTCAATTTGATCAATTGCAATCACGATGTATTGAACAGGAATCCCGTGGGAGATAAAGCCGACCGTTGAACTGTAAGAGTTCGCTTCGTTTCGGTGTCTCCGCTTCAGATGATATCGTCGTTCGGACGTTTCCGTGTCCTATGCCCCGTCGTAACCGAATATCGTGCCAACACCAATCTTAACCGGTAGCTTTCTCTGCCTGGGATGAAGACTTACCGCCTTTGTCAGCATCTTCGCTTTCCATGGACTCCCTAAGTAATATGAAGAATTGTTGTGTTTTTTGTTTACCTAGACTTTGATTCGTTTCTCTTGGAGCTTTTTTTTTTCTATTTGCCTTATTCAAAAAAAAAAAAAAGATTTAATAGTAAAGACTCTTTTAACACCCTGAGGGGTATGTAATTGAATTAAATTTTTCCCTATTACAGCAATGTTTGCCTGATAGAACGCCTGAGGCTGTAATGCCAGATTTTGCCTTTCTTTAATTTTTTTCCTTTCGTTCTTTTTATTTCTTTGTTTTTTTTTATTGTTTTCTTTAGGTTCTACTCTTATTCTGCCCTGTATCATATCTCCGGTGTGGGTGATAATTTGGATAAGTGTGTTTCCTATAACCTCCGTAGTTCGTCTAATTGTTGGTGATGAGTCTAGTATGTTTTAGTACTGCTTTTGTTTAGTATGTTTTGTCCAGTGTCTCCCCAACTTCCTTGTAGGGCAAGAGCTTTTCTGTTGTTTTTTTGTTTCTCAATATGCTAAGTTCATTTGCTAGTTTTCTTTTCTTTTTTTTTTTTGCCTCCAGAAGTCAATGTATAACTTTTAGTTTGTTCAGGACTTGCCCTTTTTGGGGATCTTCTTTTCGACGGAAGCCTTTATGGTTCGTGACTACTCTTAGACTGACTGGTTGTCGTTCAACAAAAAGTAAACCTTTACCTAGAGAGAAAGCATCGCCTAGCAACCTAGACCTCGTTGTGAGTTTTTGGACTCTTGAGCGTGTCAGTATGAATTCAACTTCTCCAACCTCAGGACCTTCAGTGTCAGCTTAAGAGAAACTATCATCGTTTGTATTTGTTTAAAATATTTGATTACCTTTTTTCTTTCTTCTGTTATTCGCCTCTGTGCAATACCTTGTCCTTTATTTTATGTAATAACTTATTCAAATATATATAAGATATTTATTCTTTCCAGTTTTTTTTTTTATTTCCAAGTTGAATAGTGATTTGACTAGACGAACTTGTGTTTACCGAAGCTTGAACTCATTACGTTCTGTCACAGATTTCTATCCCACTGGATCGTTTTTTTGATTTGTGGCCCCATCGGGGTCTGTTTTAGCGAAGATTTACGAAGATCAATTTTTATGTACCATTTTCTTTCCAAAACCTTTTTCTGCTTTAATATTATTAAAAAAAAAAGCAATAAAGTTTCTATTTAAACTTGGACTTCAATCAACGATTAATCTTATCTTTTGCCCATTAACTTGAGTAATAGAAAGGGGCGTCATTTAAAGCAAATTTATTCAAGGGGAGCAGTTCTTAGCACTAGGGATTTGGTATTAATTTTCCGGGCTATTGGTAAGCTTAATTCTTGGGGTATTTTAAGAAATAAGCAAATCTAAATATTAGGATTGGTAGCTTAAATGACTTTAATTTTTCTGTGGGTGTTTAAGTTAAGAATAAAGGGGACTTCAACTTTCAAAGTTCATAAACGAACCCTTCTACTCTTATTGCAGTAGTCCGATCGAAGACTGTACGACCGCTTTCGGCTCGTTACAAATATTACTTATCCGGTTACAGGAGTTGTAACCTTATTTTCAGATATGCCTCATATAAATCTTTCCAAGTCAATGGACTATATTCAACAATCATACATGTTGCTTAGAATTATTTTGCAATACTAAAACAGATTTCTAGTTTTTCATCTGGAAGAGACGATACAAAATGTATATACTTAAACAATAATATAGCAAACCTATATAAGCTGGCAAAACATTTCAAAATTAAATTAACTTTCACTTTTTTCTCTTATTTTATGAATGAAAATTAGGGTTTTAGATTGAAGAGATTGGGCTTGCAGCAACACCTACATGTATAATGTTATAGTAAAGGGTTACTAAACTCACTCACTTCTGAAGTTTTCCCATTAATAGTAACAACTGCTTTATTGGGATTATGAACACTTGAAGGAATGTTTGAACAGTTCTGCCCACTATTCACCATATTATAAAATGTCCAACTGTCACTGAAAGACACACTGCGACTTGCTGAATCAGGGGTTTTGGCAAAAGAACCTCTAGAGTGACCCACAGAAAAACTGAATGTATTAAGTGCATCTCCTGAAATAAGTAAAAGAATGTTAACAGGCAAATCAATATATTTATACAAATAAATTTACAATGACAATATTTAAGACTGAATTTAATAAATACATGTATATCAAATGAAAAATTTTTATGGACATAAATTTATCTTCACATAATTTAGTGCTCAACTATTTTTATAAAAATATATGAAAGGCATTTTAATGTTTAAATTGCAAAGGCTGTTCAAAATTGACCTGAACTTTTATTTTTAGGTTTATTCTTGTATTCAATAAATCATAAAATGTCTAAAAGGTTTTTAAAAATTGTTTATATAGCAAAACTCCTCAAATCTGGAATTTCCAGAAATCGGGACAGTTTGGCTTGGCTCCTGAATTCTACTTCCAGTTTTCAAGAAAATTTTCAAAAGGCTTCTCTTAGCAATTTCTGATTACTTATTTTACATCTCACGACATTTATGATATATGTATACATGTTGCACATTTGAAACTTTACAGAGAATTTACTTTATTCTGAATTCCTGTCCACTTTTTCGCCACCGAAGTCAATGCGATAGCAAGTTTGGAAAGCAAACTGGCAGCAACCATTCGGAAGGGGAGAGATGCTGTTAAGTAAAATTTTTGATGAATGCAGTACATTTATGATGAATGCAGAAATGCTGTACATTCGAAACCCCACATAGAATTCATTTTTTTTCCATT
This sequence comes from Rhysida immarginata, assembly GCA_023313115.1. Lineage (NCBI taxonomy): Eukaryota > Metazoa > Arthropoda > Chilopoda > Scolopendromorpha > Scolopendridae > Rhysida > Rhysida immarginata. The sequence goes on from JAHWFO010104687.1 coordinate 1,738,589, forward strand.
ACATTTTTTATTTCATTTTTCAATTTTAATGATGATGAAAATACCGCAGCAATTTTTCGTGTTGGTACGCAACGATTGTACAAATCGAACACTAAAATTGAAAATTGATTTTGAGAGTTTTCAATAAATGGCAGTTTTTGGGAGAATTTTTAAAATTAGTAAATGCTACCATCGATTAGTTGTCCCATTTTGCTTTCGAAACTTCGCTATCATGCTGGCTTCTTTCGACAGACAAGTGCATGGCAATTCATAAAAAAAGTGGATTCTCTGTAAAGTTTTGTACAAACAACGTGTATGCTTATATCATAAATGTCATGAAATGAAAAATAAATGGTCAATAATCGGGAAGAGATTCCTTTTGTGAAACCTGAAATAGAATTCAGGAACCAAGGAAAAACCGCGTTGGAACAATTTCGCTTTCGACCGGGTCCATATTGTAAGCTAAAAAAAAAAAAAAAATAAATAATAATAATAAAACGACATTTTTCAAAATACTATTGCATTCACAAAGTTAATTGTTTGTCCGCATTTATTAAGCGATAAATATTAGTGTAAATATATGTATGTCCACCATTTACAACGGAATCCAAAGCTACTCTGGTCCCACTAATTCCAGATTTGAGAAGTTCTGCTACATAACTTTTCAGTTACACTGCTGCCCCTCTATGTTGTGAATGTTGGGAGTCAAGATTTCACCGCCCGCGACATAGCAAATCGTGACATAGCTAGTTTTTTTGTACAGCGACAGATGGTGCCACTGACCACGCCTTATCCGATATCGAGACATAGCCAATCGCGACTTAGAGGGGTAGCAGTGGACTTCATATTTTTAATTACTTTATATTTTTTATTGTTATTTAATCTTTTATTCTTAAAGATGAGGCTTTCCTTGCTCATATCTGATAAAATATTTATGTAGAGAATAAATATTTGCACTGGCTATGTTTACACAAGGAGAAAGATCCACAGTAAGATGCACAATGCACATCAAGAGGGCAACTATCAACTGAAGAAAACATTCATTCATTGGCCACTTGGTATTCCGTGATATTGAGGCCAATCAGGATCTACCTAATCACAAAAAGTAGAGCTCATCGATCACATGACTGATTTAAAAAAAAAAAAAGGGGGGGGGAGTCGCACACTTAATGCATTCAATGCTGTTGTTTGACTGGAAAACAACATAGAGATGAGCTAAAGTAGACATCTCAGACATCCCGGTTTTACCAAAAACATTTATTCGGGACGCTAATTGTCCCGGTATTTGATTGTGTTAAAATTGTTTGCATCTTAAAAAAAGAAAAACATGATTAAATTATTTTTTTGACTAAGACCAAGGCATATATACTTCTCTGCATGGCACGGAGTGGAGCAACAAAGATTGCTGCTTGATCTAGCAAGAAAAATGTCAGCTGTCTTTAGTGCTTACTTACAGTCAGGTGCCGCAGTTTGAGGAAACACGTGCTTGTTGCCACAAGACTGACAAACAGTCGAGCTTGAAAGAAATTACTGCTTGTGTTTTCATAATCAGGTAAATGTTTGAATGAAAATGGTCACTTTATGATTTTGTTAACAAATGCATTTCTGCCTTGATCATATTCATGTATAGGCCTATTCATGTAACATGCTTAGCATTCTGTAGTAAAACTTTCAGCTGATGCATCATCTCCATGCTAGTGATTTTTTATTACTGTTTTTACCAGGATTTGTCTCTGATAGCTCTCGAATCGTTCGTAGTTTTTTCAGATATGAATCGCAGATTGCCAGATTCAATATGGCGTTGTCCACAGTGCAAATAAAACTAAAAAATTAAGTTTAGTAGAATAAAAGTGCATATATGAAACATTTAGGTGTGGAGCCTGTAAGCAAAAAATTAAAAATGTTTAACATTGTGCTTATTTCTCAGGTTGCTTTTTAAAATGTTTATGTTTTTTGTTTTGAAAATATGGGATCCCTAGCTAAAGTCACAGTCAAAACGACCGTCATAGAAGAGCAGAAGAGGCAGCCCAAGTCAGATTGGCAGCAAATAATAAAGTTGTGATTATAGAAGAAGATCATGGTCATGATATACAGGGTGTTTCTAAATGGAAGGACAATAAGTACATAGCGGGATTCCATGCATCAATCGAAGCAAAAAATTCCTTATCAAAAATGTCGAAAGCTCAAAATTGGGTGTGTAAAAAAATCGTATCGTTATGTCATTTATGAACTTTCTGCACCAGCAGTTCATTAAATTCAAAGGGGCAAGGAAGTTTTAAAAAACAATGTAGTGCTTTGTTAATAAGTAGTACAGTACGATGTCACAATGATGCAGCACGTTTAGTCAAAACAAAAGCACATTATTGCCGTAGAGCTACGTGTTTTCAATTGTTGAAACAATGTCTCAATCAAAGAGTATTTCAGTCTACTCCACTTATCAAAATATTGAACTGCGCCACTTGTTGAGATTAAATGACGTTTTAGTCAGGTTTTCAGCAAACTTTGCACGATGTTTAGATCCTTAACATTTATAAGGAACTTACATTTGTCATCATGCAAAGGATCATGCTAGGCACTTATCGTCCTTCCATTTAGAAACATCCTGTAGATGGTGTTAAAAAACACCCAACTCAATGCACCACCAATACTATACAAGTCATAACAGATAAGCAATAATCTTTCCTGAACCAAAATCACAAAAATTAACCTAAGCCAAAGATTTTGTTCCAGAGATGAATTCATCGTTCCAGCCAATTCTACAGTTTTACGAGTCATAGCAATTGGTAATATTAGACTTTTACATTGGCCATAACAAGGTGCGGCCGGAATGGAGCACCACATTTCACAAGGCAATAACGAACATACAGAAAAAAAGCTATAGAAAAAAAAAGCTTCAAATCTTCTTCAAACTACTAACAACCTAGTTTTTTTTTTTTTTTTTTTTTTAATACTATACAATGTTCACTTGGCCCCCCCCCCCCCCTTAAATGGTACCTATCGGGTAGCGACCTTTATTGACAATGCACTGCCAAACCCCTTCTCGTAAGTTATTCCTCACTCTGTTGGTCATCTCTGGGGGAATGGCAGCAACTGCCTCAGAAATGGCATTGTGCTTGGAGGATCTGAGGCTGCTGGTGATAAACCTTCTTGAGATATCCCCACAGGAAAAAACCCCAAGGGGATATATCTGGTGAGTGACAGGATTCTTTTTTTTTTTTGTTCGTTTGTTATTGTCTTGAAATATAGTACATATTTGTATCATTAGTATTTTAAACAATGCATTTTTGTTATTTGTATTCTTTTCCCTTAATATACTATTCCCAGGCATGGATCTTTGGTACAAAAATAATTATATGTCGAAATCCTAGCTAAACTAGGAAATAATCATGTTCTTTAACAAATTAATTTTAAGCAAAATTTTGTATAAAATTTTTGTTAATTATTGTAAATAAGCTAGGATGCCACATTAATTTCAATGAACAGTGATCAATTACATGTACCATTGAAATCTGTTTAACATAGGTTATTAAATAAATGAAAGAGAAAAATTTCAACAAAAAAAATAGGGGGTTGAAAGAATGGTTTCAAATTTTGTTATAACAAAAAAAAATTTCACTCTACCAAAGAATATGAAAATATTACCATACATTACCTCGAAATTTATCCATTGTACAAGTTTTATTGTTAGGAGTTGCAAATTCTTCGTATTTTTGCATTTTGGGAGAAATTGGGAAAGTTTGATTTGCTTCAAAAGATTCAATATTAGAAGGATTTAATCCCATTTGCATAGATCTCTCCCTCCGTCCTGTTCGAATACGGTCAAGTGGTGATAGAAATACCAAAGGCACTGCTGACCCATCTTTCAAATGCAGTGAGTGCGAGAGCTGAGGAAAAATATTCTTCCCTGGTTTCCATGATAACAAGCCCTATAAAATATAAAATCCAATTTCTTTAGAATTTTGATTTCTAAAAATAAAATTTTAGAAATTTTACATAATACCAAAATAAATATTCTGCAGATAATAATGGAGAAAATACAGTGTATTGCACAAGTCCTTCAGAGATCAAAGTCTGGCAAAGTGACATATAAAAGATAACAACATACGAACAGGCAGGGGGGGGGGGGGGACGTGCATTGGACTGGAGGTTTAAGTCTGATATGAACATGAACTCTGTTCTTCTTGCCTGGCCTCCCAGGTCACCAGATCTCATGCCATATGTCTTTTTTCTTTGGGGTTATGTAAAAGATAAGGTTAATGTGCCTCCTTTACCAAGAGCCTTTCCAGAGATGTCAAGGAATCACTGACACAACTGCTGCTATCAAGGATAACATATTTGAACAAATATGGCCGGTAGGACTTTATTAAGTCACCAAGCCAGGAAATCTGGAATATTTGAAAGGCAGGTAAAAACTTGGATATTCTCACTGCCATGCCCCATTCAGTTTACAAGACTCAGCTCATGAGCTATGAAATCCCAGATGAACTTATGCAACACATTTAGGCACTTTGAAGTTCAAGCATTGTCACAAGTCCAATGAAACCAATTTTCTTTAAATATGATAGACTCCCTTGCTCAGCCTTAAAATAAATTTGAAATAAAATATATTATAAAAAAAATTAAATGGATATCAATGTTTAAAAAAAAATAGATGTTTTTGTGGGATTTTCTTGTAGGATAAATGGTAATCTTGGAATGAGACTAGAGCTGAATCTCTTAACTATCCTTGGCAATGGAAGTGATTGGCACATGCCTTCCTAAAATTGCTGCATAATGTAAAATTTCTTACCATAACAGACATTGAGCAATTAAACCTTTACTAGGTCATTTATTGCCTATACCAAATGAAAATTTAAACTAACATAAAAATGGAAGCAAAAAAAAAGGGGCTACATCATCAGAGTTTAATAATTGCCCAAATCAGATTGAATATGTGTTAATTTTATTGATTTGAAGTGCCTTATTTGAGCAGTAGATCTATTTAACCATATTCTTCAATTATTTGTTGATAGTTCAACTCACTTCAAGTTTAATAATTTATTTCTTAAACTTTATTTTCCTCCAAATTGTGTATTTATTACTCTTCTGTCTCAGTATCCTCTATTGAAACTCAATTAGTGCTGACGTATCCAGACAACTTCCTAACAAGACTGGGTTTAGAAAATATTGAGAATAAACAAAGATAACACTAGAGTCAGCTGCGCTTTCCTATGTTTCTTTTGGCTCCTCAAAAACAGCAAACCTTGAAGCCCCCTGTCCCAGACGTACAGTTTGCAAGAAGACTAAATAAAGTATGGTTAGTTTAGGTTTTCTAATGGAGAAATCTACTAAACTGGGGTTAATACAAGAGCCCATAGGCAACACCTCCTAGAAAGAAAGCCTCACAACTGAAACGTCATATATTGTTACATCATCATAAATCGACCATTGTTGATCATATTTCTACCAATCATAAGCCCTAAATTTGGTCGATTTATGATGATGTAACAATGCATGACTTTTCAGTTGTGAGGCTTTTTTTCAAGGAGGTGTTGCCATAGGCATGCCATTGTTCATTTTGAAGAATTGATTATTAAACTGAAGATATTGTTGTGAGACTTTTGTTATCATAAAATGGCAGCAAGCTTAGTCCCGTTATCAATAATAAAAATCTTTGCTAAATTTCTTCTAACACAATTACAAAATTCAAAAATACTTGGAAAAGATTTTACTATTAAAAATAGCCAAGAACAGATTGAAGAAATCAAAAGATGAAAAGAAAAAAAAAAATCCCAAAAAGTTGTTGTGCGCTGTCTGATACAGTCGCTATACCCCAGCATTCCTATTAAAAAAAACTTTAGGCCATCTTACATTATAGTTACATTCCCTTAAGTGTTGTTAAAGAAGATTGCCAACCTTGATTGTAACAACAATATCTCTCAATGTAATAATCAATTCTTCAAAATGAACAATGACACATCTATAGGCTGTTGAATTAGCCACTTTTTACCAGATCTCTACATCAGGCATTTAGAAAACATAGCCAGGTAAGTTACCCACAAATACAGGTCAGGTAACAACATATTTGATATCTCTGACCAACACATAAAGAGCTCAGATATTTCTGAGATCAATAGTCTATCCCCAACCACTACATTCAAAATGCAAAAGGATAATGACTGCATACTATCATTCCTTGACCTGGTGATACAAAAAATAACAATTAAATTTTAAGACATAGGAAACCAAACTGCAGTTCTAATTTACATCCATAAAAATTCAAACCACTATTTCAAATCTGAGTTAAACCCAGACATTAATTTCTACCAACATGTAATTTTTCCCTTTCCTGTATTTGAACTCTTGGGATTGGCCTTCTCATGGGTTCATCTCTGGGATTAGCTTCCAGACTTGGTCTGAGTTTGGTTTTCTATAAAACAACAACAATAATAAAAATTATCCTCTCCAAAGGAGCTATAACTTGTAGTGGTGAAAAGACTTGTGAGCTTTAGGGATATAAGGGATATGCTGATTAGGTTTAACCATATCAAAGTGGTCTTATTGAAGGGTCCAACTAAATCTGTTCAGAAAAAAAAAGATTTTTGACATGGTGAACACAAGAAATTCAAAAGTTAGGCCAGATCAATCTTCACCCAGTTTAACAGGATCGCAGTGGATGCAAGGGCTCCTAGGCATTTACCAAAAAACCTGCTACAGACTCAACTAGGCGACTAGGGCATGAGGCTGTCAAGTCACCGGAAGACAATCAGAAGCAAGAGAATTAAATTTCAAGAGCGTATGTATGGGATTTGGGAAGAAAAATTCTAGATTGCAAACAAGTAAACAAACCGCACATTCCATTTTACCTCAGCAACTCGGCTGCTTTCAGCCGAGCTCAGCAAAGTCATTCCTTTTTGCTATGCTGAGCTTTAGCTGACCAAGTTGTGACGTGGTACCTTTTGCTACCTCAGCCAAATCACAGCAATCTAAGCATATCAAAGAGGTGCTTACAAATGCTGAGGAAGGCTGAAAGAAGATGGATGAAGTTAGTTGTAAGGAAAAGGCTAAGAGTAAAGCCAGTAAGATTTAAATTACGTTACCTTATGCCTTTTTATGAAACCTGGCCACTTAAATTAATTGTGAAAATCATTAATTTAATGAATAAATTAATTTTTAAAAAAGTTATGATTTTATAGTAGATTTTTTAAAATTTACTGATGGCATTTTATTCAACAAATTATCAAAAAATCATTCCTTTTTGGCAATGAAAAACATCTAAATGTGCATGCACAAGGCTAAGAATCAACTCAGCAGCTAGGCTGAAGAGGCTGAGCTGCTGAGATAAAAAGGAATGTGCGGAAAGATTAATGAATTAAAGGTGTCTAATTTTGAGGCACAAATTTAGCACCAATATGAAATTACCAGCAATTGAAAAGCAAGCAACTCAAGAATAAATATGCAAACTCGGAATCAGGCAATGTAGAAAAATAATGACACCACCAAGACTAGTAAGGATCAAAAAGAAGAAGTTGCTGAAGAAGATGATTTGGTGGCCAATGATGAATTAGTGGAGAAATATAAAGATCAGATGAAAGAAACAGAGTGAATTCGCTTACAAATTGAATCAAGTCAATAAGAAAAAGACAAAACCTATTGTCCACATATAATTTTATAAACAACTTGGATACAAATTTTAACCACATTATGGTCATCATTCAGCAAGAATACAAAGCAAAAGCAGGTTACAAATACAGTAAAAAATTAACAGGAACATCCAATTACATAATTACAACAAAAAGTACAATAACAGAACGGCCAATCATAAAATTCATAAACAAGTTGAATTTAGTAACGGAATTTAGCCATAAGGGTCAGTTGGTGATTCGCCAAATGAAAAATAAAGAAGTTTAAAGAAGAAAATGTTGGCCAAAATGCTGAAGAAAGTTAATGAAGCCACCTACTCCATTCCAACAGATAACATTAGTTCAAACAAACCAGCATGCATCAGTTACAAAACATCCGAGGAATTAAGGCTTAAAAAATAAAGAAAAGCAAGTTCTAAAGATGGAAGAACCAAAATGGAAAATTTGATTAGATTCAAAGATCAAGAAAAGTGATGCAGATTTAAGCAACCTGAAGAATGAGCAACAAGGAAAACTGAAGGACAAAGATCAGAAGCATGAAGTACGATCTGGAAAAGAAGGAAATTGCAGTGCTGGTGGAGAGCTAAAAACAAGAGTTGTGGCCATAGTTCAGAAGAACAAGACATGATAATATGGGATTTGCACCATCTAGAGAGAAAATTGGCGCAAAGAATTTTGGGATTAAAAGTGGTACCACGATGATCTTCCAGTGGTGCATGCACACATTACTATGGTTGCTGGATACTTCTTTGAAATGCTTCTTTTGGAACAGAGATATGTAATAAAATAACATAGAATTATGTGTGTGGGGGGGGGGGGGAGCTATTTATATTCAAATCCAATGCAAAAACTGTTGGGGGATGAAGGTGAACGTCTGCACTCATCTCCTAAATTTAGTAAGGGGGGAGGGTATTTATAAGCCGAAACCTGAAAGACTTTGAGGATGACACACTGGTGGAAGAAATTAGGGATTTAGGTGTAGGAGACATTCAACCAACCCATTCATTTATAATAACTTTTGAAGGAAAACGTATCTTAGATTCGATCAGAGTTGGATATTTGTTAGCTTGAGTTAGACCGTTCATGCCGAATTCGTCTATCTAAACAAGATAGATAGATAATCCATCTAAGTCCTTTATTTCTTGTGATTATTATTTATAATAAAGTTATTGATGTTACTGAGAGAATTAGGAAAGTCAACCCAATTGGGAACTGTTTTGAAATACTTCTTTGGAACCCAGATATGTAATAAAAACATACTCCAAAAGCACAAGCAGTCAAGCAAGGAGCAGTACCACTTTCAATCCCATAATCCCATGCACTAATTTTCTCTGTAGATGGCGCATTACAAATGTACAAAACCCATACTGACCAGTCAAGTTTCAACAAAATTCACGATTCTGAAGAAACCAGCATTGTTTTATAGGGTCTTTCGACAAGGGTGTGAAGCAACCACAAATGAAAAATTGGACAGGAAGAAAACTCTGAAATTTTGGAAGAATTTGTGGGTAAACAACAAAAAGCATAATGCAAAATGGAGTGAGCTGCTTGATAAAACAGTAAAGTCATCAGCATGCAAGATATTCAGATAACAAAAGATATGATGCAAATGCAAGAAAAGAATGTTAAGAAATGAACCAGATGAGATCCATGAATTCTGGCTAAAATCACTGACAAGTTTTCATTCAAAGCTGGCTGTGCAATTAAACCATGTTCTAGAAATATCAGAAAATGAAGAATGGAAGGAAATTTCAATTCCAGAAGAACAAAAACAAAGGAAATACTGTTAAAGAGTAAATAAAGAATGATCTATGAGTACTTTTACACGCCATACTTCAGATGTTTAAATTATTGATGAAAATAGGAAAGAAAACTCCACAGCCTGGATTCGAACTAGGAACTTTCAGCTCACCATGCTGATTCGCCAACCAATTGTACCACCGTGGACATAGAAGCATTACGCTATCTACATGACCTTAGGGCTGATTAGAGCAGTACTAAGTTCATCAATAAAGGAAATACTGCTCACTGATAACATACAAGCTATTCAGGCACTCCTACAAGCGAAACAGACTGTGGAGGAAGAAAAGCAATGCTTGAATGATTACATCAGGAAAAGTGAACAAGAACAACAGGAAAACGCTATTCCACATCAAAGGTTTATTTAATAATGAAAGGATTATTATAAACCTTTTATGTGGAATAGTGTTTTCCTGTTGTTCTTGTTCACTTTTCCTGATGTAATCATTCGAGCAATGCTTTTCTTCCTCCACAGTCTGTTTCGCTTGTAGGAGTGCTATGCCTGAATAGCTTGTATGTTATCAGTAGGCAGTATTTCCTTTATTGATGAACTTAGTAGGTTTATAATAAACCTTTGATGTGGAATAGTGTTTTCCTGTTGTTCTTGTTAATCTGTGTCTACAGTTTCTGGCTCCATCTCCTTCTATAGGAAAAGTGAAGATCCATTGCTAAAAGAAATTAACCAAGGAAAACACCTGAAGGCAACAAAGCTGAAAACTCAATATAGAGAGGAAATGATCAAAAAATCAAGTGGAAACCTGGGCATGCAAGCCAATGCACGGTAAATATTTGAAAGATATAAAAAGAAAAGTCCATCAAAAACTTACATGGAGCTTATTAAGAGCAGGAGTGTTGAAGAAAGAAACTGATAGATTACTTTTGGCAGCTGAAGAGCCAGCTTTATCAATAAATTACAAGAAAACTCAGTAAATGCCGACTGAATTCCACATATAACCAAGATCCATAAATGCTGATTTAACAACGAGAAGGGTAAAACAGTCGATCACTTAATCGGCGGATGCAGGAAACTATCAGAGACTGATTCTTTGCAATGCCATGACAGAGTTGCAAAAATTATCTATTGGAAACTGCCAGAAGTTCGGATTTGACTGCAGCAAAAATCACTAGAGCATCAAATGAAGAAATTCTGGAAAATGAGGAGGTTAAGATCAGGTGGGACTTCAGAGTCCAAATAAACAGACATATGGACCACAACATGCTTGATGTAACTGTTGTTGAGAAAAAGAAAGTCTCGCTCATTAATACTGCGCAACAGGGTCATGCACAGCATGAAGATAATCAATGGGAGAAGAATACAAAGTATCATGAATTACAAAGAGATGTTGAACACTTCTGGAAAAAGAATAATGTGGTCATCCCAATTATTATAGGAGCCCTTGGGGCAATACCAAAGGGGACACCTATAAATTTTAAACTTACCAGTTTTAAACAACTTCATCTTGCCAAAAAACCCACCAAACTCAGAACTGTTTATATCTGTAGGCATTGCCTTAAGAAATATCAACAAGTTTTACAACCGTGGAGCTAATACGACAAATGCTGCAAAAATAATAATTGTTATTATTTAATAATTTTTTTTTAAATGTTCATAATGGCACATGTTTTTTTCTGTCCAGCTCTTACAATATAATGGTGGGAATTAGGGAGGGACCCACAAATGTGTGCATGGCTGTGTTTACATTGAATAACAGAAAAAGAAAAAGTTTTGCAAAAATAGCAGAAAAGACAGATTCAGGAACTTGAACCTTTGCTGCTCTTTAAGATAACTTTCAATAGTTTCAGATATTCCTAATAATAAATGAGACTTCATAAACTTAAAAAGGTGGTTTAATTATGTTAAAATAGGGGAAGAAAAAAAAAAAACAGGTAAAAATAATGAGAAAAACAGCTTGAAAAAGATATGAAGCAACATTAAAAAATTAGATAAAGCTAAGAATAAGTTAATATACATTCTGAAATATATTAAGCCAAATGAGAACAATAAGATTCAAGGAGAAAAAGGTAAGATACAGACACCTTACCTTCAAAGCAAGGGCCAAGGTATGGAGTACATCTACCATTGTTTTTGCCTCATCATTTATACTCTTCTCAAAAAGATGTAGAAGACTGGTTGTAGCACCTGAAGTTTGAGTATCAATATTTAAAAATAAACTACTTATTTTCCTGTTTGCAATCTAATTTTTTTTGTTGTTGTTATAGTTTTTTTTGTTTTTTTTTAATATCTTAATAAGGAGAAGCAAATTGGTTCAAACCTTCTGAGATGTACACAAACATACTTCACAACTCAGTTAAGTCATAAAAACTATACGGGGTGTATCAGGGTCGATGGTCATAAAGTACCTAGCGTGATCCTTTGCATGATTACAAACTTAAAGTTCCTTATGCAAAATGTTCAAAACTCAAATGTTAAGGGTCTAAACATCATGCGAAGTTTGCTGAAAACGTCATTTAATCTCAACAATTGCCACCGATTTAATTGTAATCGCCCCTTTGAATTTAATGAACTGCTGGAGCGGAAAATTCATAAATGACGTAACAACGCAATTTAAATTTTGAGTTTTCGACATTTTCGATAAGGAACTTTAAGTTTGTAATCATGCAAAGGATCACGCTAGGTACTTTATGACCATCGAACCTGATACACCCCGTATATATTATACTCAGAATTTAACACATACCCAGCAACAACTGGATATATATAAACTACCATGTAAACCCAGTGTTGAATGGGGTTGCTTTTTATTTCACTTTTCCACTAAGGAAAAAATGGGGGCCTTATTTAATATAAGGATCATGCCACCCCAGCCTGCTGCATTGAGTTAAGGAAGGTTAAGAACAATTTATCAATAGAAAGACAATTCACAGAAAGGCAGTTTCTCAAACAACAAATCATAAAAAGCACATTTACTAATGGACAATTTATTAAAAGAAAACTAAAAAATGAACATTAATTTGTTGAAAGGACTATTTAACAAATACAGTAGAACCTCGATAAATCAAATTTCTAGGGAAAAACAAAATTCTTCGATTTATCGAGGTTAAGCAAAATAAAATTCGAATCATCAAGGCATTTATTTTTGTCCATTAGTGTGAATGATAATTCAATTATCCACTGCAAATTGTTTGTAGGACGAATAGTTGGCCAATTGGAATAGAGCATGCTTGTAAAGTCATTCAGAACTATATATGAATGAAAACCAATCAGAACTGCGTATGAAAACTTCTAATAGGAAAGAGATAAATTGACATCAATTCAATTTATAGAGGTTCGGATTGACAAAATTTGATTTGTGAGCAAATTTATTTGCATAAAAATTTGATTTATAAATGCCAACTTTCCTCCAAAAAATTCAATTTATGATCAGTTAATAAATTGTACTTTATCCTCTTTCATCTGTGGAGGAGGCAATTACCAAACAGATGATGGCAATTAGCAAAAAAAAAAAAAAAGAATATCCGTTAAAAAAAGGAATAAAGTTAACAACTTGTACCAATAGAACAGTCTATTTCTCCCAAACTTAACGAATCACTGAGTTATTGTTAAGTTGCCTATAAAATGATTAATACTTGCTGCATTTTGTGGCTTTTGTGTAAAGTAGTATACAGGCTGTCCCAAGAGGTCATTTACAAACTTTATGTGCTGGTCTGTCAGATCATGACGAAAGCCGTGTCAGAAAAAGTGACTAGCCACCGCTAGATGGAGATGTTCGCAGGAGTATTAGAGAGCGAAAAGCGGAAACCCCTGACCTCACCCCGCTGGATTTCTTCCTGTGCGGATACATGAAATCCCTGACATACGAGACACCCATAACATCTGTCACCGACCTTGTCGCCAGAATTTTTAAGTTTTTGTTAATAAAGTCATGTTAACGTTTTTCATGTCTTTTTTTTTTTTGCATGTAGTTCACGTTGCTGTAGCACCCTACAGTTTGCTTTTCGGACATAAAACTTGTTTGTCATGGTCTGACAGACTAGTACGTAAAGTTTGTAAATGACCTTTTGGGACACCCTGTAGATGTTTTATTGCATTTAAAACATTCGATAGTTCCATAAATTGTCCGTTCAACATATAAATCTTGGATGAGTTGGTTTTTATTTATTTTTTATTAATTGTCTCTTCAATAAATATTCTTACAATGATTTGTTGTCCAATGAAGAATGGTCTTTCTATGAACTGCCTTTTGATAAATCATCGCTATCAAATTAAAGATAAGAAGGGCACTCTAAAAGTTCTTAGGCAGGAACGCATCCCACAAAATTTGTTTTACTTTCTACAAACACTTCACTATCTATCATATGGTCACATGCAAAATTTGAGTGTGCCATGTTCACCGTTTTCACATGGCACAGTTCTAAAGCTTGCACACTGGCTGATAGACATAAACACAATGGAACTGAATCAGCAGTCATGGTGCACTATGATTTTCTATAATTATTCTAAAGGCTTAGAAATATCAGATCATTTTGAAAATTTACAATAGACATTTCCTGACAGAGCTCCGAGTCAAGACACAGTTTCGTCTTAGTATTACGAGTTTAAGAGGGGAAGACAGCCCATAAAGACAGTCACTTGAAGACGAACGTCGCAGTGGATGGCCAGTCGATGCAGTTACGCTGGAAAATATCCGTGCTGGGTTGGATATGATCACAAATGACAATTGGGTAGCCTATTCTTGAACTAAGACAGGCCTGGGCATCGAATCATCAGTTAAATCAATCTTGCATGAACATCTGCTACCCAGGAAAGTTTCATCACAATGAATCCCTCATTTGTTGACCCAAGAGAAGAAATGGTGCCAAGAAATGATCGAAAGGTTCAACAACAGGGCATCAAAATGTGCCAACGACATCTGCACAGATGATGAAACATGGCTCTATCAGTAAGAGAGTGGTTCCCAAACAACTAGGACCACCACAGAAATGCAAACATTCTCGGAGTGCTAGGAAGATGGTGGCAACTTTCTTGTGTTCCACTGGCCATGTGTGCAATGTTGTGCTCGAAAACAAAAAAGACAGTTAAGTAAAATGGTATGTGACATCCAGTGTGCCAAAAGTCTTAGAAAAATGGAAGGAGAAGCATCAAAGACCAGAACAAGAGGTTTGTTGTGGCATCGCCCCAGCACATGCTGTCGTTAACACGAGTGAGTTTTTCTGTGAAAATCAGGTCAATATGTTAAAATCCTTCTATTCTCCAGAATTGACATCTTGCGACTTCTTTTTGTTCCCCACAATTAAGAAGAAGCTCCATTAAGAGGGTTCCATTAAGGGGGTTCCATTTTGACAGTGACAATGACTTTCTAGATGCTTCTCAGAAAGATGAAACTTTGTATAGAAGCCGAGGGAGAGTACTTCGAAAAGTGCTAAAATAATGGTCTTTGAAAGATGCGTGCAGCATTCTCGGCTAAAAACTTTCAGAGTACCCCTTGTATTCTGATCATGTGAAAATTTCAAATGAGTTGGTGTACATAATTTTAAAGCTAATGAATACACTTTACCCCTTTAGATACAGCATTGTTTGAAGTACATTAAATGTAGCAGATCTTATTATCAAAAACGTTCAAATGTGCCCCCTTCTCCCTAATACGAATAATTCGACAATGTTAATACAGTATAGCATTAAGAACCTCATGTTGTACTTTTATTATGCAAATCGAAAATAGATTTTTTAAATTGTCCATTTGTTGTTTATATTTACAGTAGACTCTCGACTGTACGTACTTGACGGGACCGGTCCTGTCCGTACCAGCAAAAGTCAATACCATCCAGACACATCAGGAAAATACAACCTTATAACCTATTTGGTCATGTATTTTGATTCTGAGTGTTTTCTAGGGATAATAAAACTCATTTAAACATCAACACAATTTATGAGCTTCCTTATCAATTTGATAAACACAGTAGCTTGCAGTTTTTGTTGCACTGTCACTCTCTTGCATTTAGCCACCATGCCCAATACCAGAATGTCCTATCACACTAACTGATTTGTACTCAGAACACTAAAGCACAATTCTAAATACTTTGTTGGTACAGTGGTCACTTGTCAAATGAAACTAGACAGTAAACAATAAGAAAAAGGAAAAAGGATTAGGCCCAGCTGCAAGACTCATTTCTGAGAATTCCCTTTATACATTCTTTTGTTGACAACTGACATGGCAGGAAACATAGTCCCTAAGTGCAACCCACAATCATATATGGCTACATTGACAGCTTTATAACAATTTTTAGCTTTGAAACTAGCAAAATTTCAATTTTTGGTGTAAAATTTTTTTAAATTTATTTTCTCCCCTAGGGTGTCCGTATCATCCAGATGCCCATACGACTGAGATTCGTACAATCGGGACTCTACTGTAATTAATTTAATTGTAGTTATTTAATTTTTTTTTCATTACAAAGCTAAACATAAAAATTTTAAATTTTAATTAAAACATGCATCTTTTTTTTTTTTTTCATTTTCAATTAGATATTCAAAAGGAAAGATTGCATGCAGATTTCATTATAAATAAAATTTTAAGGATTAATAAATAAATTACTTTATTAAATTATTGAATCAATTAAGATTAATTATTTTAAACAGTTACTTTCAATTGTTTTCAATATTAAAGTTATGCATTTAGCAATTGAACATAAAATTATTTCAAGATAATCACAAAGTCATTACAGTTATATCAATGTAGGTGATATATACCAGGTGTGCCAAAAATAAGCAGCAATTTGAAAAATCCATTAACGAAAAACGGAAGGCGATAAAAACATACGGTTTGCTGTGTACTGCTTAGGAAACCAGGGAATTTATTCTCACCAAGTGTCAAAATTAGTTACAAACTTCGCCAACAGATTGTGCTGCCATTCTCTACACACATCAGATCAGTATTCTATATCTCGCTCAGAATTCAACTAGCATGTGCTTCGAAAATGGTTTATTCTTTGGAACAGCTGACATTTGTTGTTTTGGAGTTTTCACCTGGAGCACAGTTTTGTTGCAATGAGGTGCAGTTTCAAAAAATAAATAAATAAAAAAAAATTTCAATGTCAGCAGCGCCATCTGTTGACAAACTTTGTAACTAATTTTGAAACTTAGTGCAAATAAATTCCCTGGTTTCCTAAGCAGAACACAGAAAACCATACATTTTCTATCATCTTCCATTTTTCGTTAATTGGTTAATAGTCGGTCATTTTTGGGACACCCGATATTAATGATTCTTATTATATATCAGTATATTCAATAAGCAAGAAAATAAAATTACCAGGGAACCACCCGAATCTGTATCTCAGAGTTTCAAACCAAATTGAAACATTTTATTCACCTGAATAAACCATTGATGTTTACAAAGTAAGAAACTGCACTATTTTGTTTCTTTCAAAATAAGCTATGAAAACAAACTTATTTCTTTGTTTGCACGCCTGAAGTCATACAAAGACCCCACATTTATGCCCCTAGGTGAAGCAATGTGTGCTATGATACACCTCTTAGTGCCTGATGAAACTTCTTTCCTTCACCACTCGACATGTGCATGAATGCAATCCATTGAATGGATTTTTAAGTTTCTGAACAAACGTTAATTTTTTAAAAATAGATTATTAAAATTACGGTAGCTAATTATCACCCAGTACAAAAGACTATAGTAATTAATAACCATTTCCTTAATTTGTTATTTTTTTTAATTGATTTTCGAAGGACTTTTGCAAGCGGGTGCCATAACCTTTTGCTTCAGTAATCTTAGTAAATTTTCCAGGGCTGACCTCATGTATTTGCGAGTGAAACGAAATACAGAGTGCAGGACTGTCGAGCTATGTATAGCAGGCAGCCAAGAATACACACATGGTCATAAAATATTGGTGAAGGTGTATGTATCGTAGTGCTTTATAATTTTAAATAAAAATAAAATATTCAAGGATGCTTATCTCATCTTACGAATTATTTAGAGACGAGTAATTCTACAGCAAAATTAAAGTTTTGTGCTTAATATAATGGCTGTTAGTGCACATTAATGAATGGTCTCGTTCATTGGTGATTGCCATAAATGATTTCTCCCTTCCCTCCATGCTTGTTTTCTTTTCCCTTCTATTCAGATTTGAATGAAGGCAAGCAGAGCCACTGCTTTCAATGTATGCTCACAAAGAGTTTGGTTTTATTTTGTGGTGCATTTAAAAAGAAATAAAATAGTGCGATTTCTCATAATTTGATTTTAGAAAATGCATTTGTTTTACTGTGTCCAAGTTATATTTTGCATTTGGACAAATCCAATGTTGCCACCTGGATGATATAAAGATCATGGGCAAACAAACCAGCAAAAAAAATAAAAAAAAAACCCTTATCTATTCGAAAGGTCATTATAAAAGCAATCAGTAGCTTTAGGTGAATAAAATATTTCAAATGGTTTGAAAATGAGATACAGGTTTGGATAGTTCCCTTGTTAGAATGAAATATACACAGAGCTCAACTCTTTAGCTGTAGAAATCAAATTTATTCTGACTTAAAAAAAAACAAAAACCAACCTTTGTTATACATTCATCTGACTTTTGCATTTCCTCTGCATAAACAAACATTCTCTCAAAACTGTAAAGCTCATTTTGAATCCCCTCTCAAAATATATTAACTTTTGACTAGATGAAAACTCATGTTATCATATAGTATACATTCATTTTAGTTTTAATAGCTAGAAACCAGCTTATATTCTCACTTGTTAATAAGTACAATATTTGACAAATAATAAAATACATGTGAGACATGCAAAATCACTTCAGTGTAGTTTGTTATTTTGATGCCAAAATTAAGCATTTGTGAATTCTAACAATTATATGTTTGTGTTTAAATTTTATTTTATTATCGGATTCGTTAAGATGGAATTATCTGCAAGTCACTGTTGCCATAAGGCATTGACAACAATTATATAGTTGTAGTAACAAAGAGATGTGTATTCCTCCTCGTTATCAGGTTTCTCTATTTTTGAAAAAGAGTGATCGAATGGCAGCTTTGTGGATAAAAAAAACTGGCGCATAGAAGAGTAGCGATCGCAGTCTTCTGGCGAATAGAATAGATGTTGATGACGTGTTTTCTTTAGTGATAACAATGTTCCTAGTTTATCGTGGCCAACTAGATCGTCAGATTTGTCACATACAGAAAATGTCTATGACATGGTCAAAAGACAGGTAGAGCATTATCAGCATCCACAAACAAATCTTGATGAACCTTGGACACTGGCTAATAGAGCCTGGATGACTGTTCCACAGACCACCATTAAAACATTCGATTTGATGTCTCGCCATGTATAGCTACACCTCTCAGATACCTCATTTCAACTGCACACAGTCGCTTTTTATGCTTGTCATTCCACACCCAGGTTTCACTCCCATAAATTAGAGTTGGTACCAGCACGCTCTGATAAACAGACATTTTGGCATTCTTCGATAAACGCTCATTCCTAGCATACTTTCCAAGTGCGCCTACGACCTTCAAACCAGCATTCACTCTCCTTAATATCTCACCATCAATGCTCCCGTCCCTCTCAAACATGCTCCCCAAGTACACAAACTCATTCACTTGCTCCAAGTTCACCCCGTTTAGCTCAATCATACATCGCGTTTGTTCCTCTCCCCGCTCAAAAACAAGTACTTTCGTCTTCTCCACATTTATTTTCATATACTGCCCCTTGCACACCTCATTCATTTTTACCACTAGTGTCCTAAGATCCTCTTCACTCTCCAACAGGATTACAGTAACATCAGCATACAATAAACAGCACACTCTCTCATCGCCCACTTTCACACCCAAGTCATTAATCCCGGCCGCCCTAACACATGCATCCATGAAAACATTAAATAACCACGGGGACATCACACACCCTAGCCTCACACCTTCCTCAATCGCAAACCACTCAGATAAGCCTTCGTTTGTCCTCACACTAGCAGAGCTGTTCACATACATTGCCTTCACTACCCCAAGTAGTCACTCACTCACACCATAAAAGGACGTTCCTATTCACTCGATCGTACGCTTTCTCCAAATCAACAAATGCACAAAACACTTTTTTCCTCACACGGAGATATTTCTCTACAATTACTCTCAGCGAAAAAATTTGATCCGTGCATCCTCTTCCACTCCTGAAGCCACCCTGCACATCCAACACTTTCTCATCAGTCACGCTCTTCATTCTACCAATCACAACGTTTCCATCCTTCCCCGCTACACTCAACAAACTTATTCCTCTATAATTCTTGCAATCACTTCTATCACCCTTACCCTTATATATGGGAACAATCATAGCCTTAGTCCAATCTTCAGGAACCACACCACTGATCCAGCAAAACTCACAGAGCTTCAACAACCATTCTACAACTTGCTTTCCACCATACTTTAACATCTCCACGGTCACACCATCTACACCAGGGCTTTTACCACCTTCAGAGCGCTAACTGCATTCAGAAATTCTTTCATGCTGATTTCATTTTCTTCCGACTCACTCTCTTCTCCGCTCTACTTTCATTCCAGTCCGTCTCTCACTACAACTGTATTCCAAATGTATGAGAGACGATTGTGGAATGCAACGTAGTGTGGCTGATGTAGTGGCAAAGTCAACGTTGAGGTGGTTTGGACATGTGGAACTCATGAATGAGGAACGACTGACAAAATGACTGCATGTTGGTAATGTTGATGGCAGGCGAGGAAGAGGGAGACCGAGGAAAGAGTGGAGAGAGTAGGTGGATGAATATCTGAAGCTGTATGGGTTTGAGAGCCTGAACAAGAGACGTGCGTGCATGAAGAAGAGAATGACCGTGGAAGAAGCTGGGATGGTGTGTAGAGATCGGAATGTGTGGCGCCGATTGATTAGCGATGTATGATTTGGTTGATCCGTTTTTGTTTTTGTTTTCTTTTCATGTGCTGCCCACCCTTTTTGTAGGATAGGGGCGTGATGTTGTTGTTGTTGTTGCAATGTATAGCAAGTAATATATGCCAGAGGTGGCCATGCAGATTATTAGCTACATCGACACACAGGAGCCCTCTGATATCAAGATGCTAGTCGTTTGATTTATATTGCCTATTTAACATTCAGTGAATAAAGCAAACTCATAGCTCAACTCCTTTAAAGTTCTGTCTTTTCTAAATATGAGTCTATGATGCTTACAACTAATGATACTTTGTTGCATTTAAAATTATACTTTGGTAGATATAACAAAAAAGGGCTGATGAGACAGAAGAACGGAGACAAGAAATATATTTCTCGATGAGAAATCATTTGACAATTAGAACAGACTATGATATTTTCAAGATGGGGAGAACTAATGCTACTGATATTATCTCCTAACGATTTGGAGTTCCTATTTAATCTTCTGTCACTTTCTTCTAAGAAGTAGAACTGAAAAACAGTTCCAGATGGAGGAGATACCGATTAGTTCTACATTCCAATTAGTGGATCACATGAGAGAACGTAAAGGATAACAGCTATGGAGCAGAATACACTGAAAGGATAAATTCCATTCCTCACTACTTGAAGATGCAGACAGCAGTCCTAAACTAATCACAGATGATCCACAGAGGCAGCGATCACAAACAGAACTGTATTGGGCTACTGTATTGTGAACAACATGAACCTTCTCAAAGATAATGTAATTCCATTCCTTTTTTATTTTTTTTTACATTTTGGAAAGGAACACTATTGGAACAAGTTATTGAAGAATCTCCTAATGAAGTTAGGGCTAGATAGTACTATTTGAGCTGAAAGGAAAATACATCATCATTTTGGAAAACCAAGAAAAAATAAATAAAAAAGAAAGTCCCCGTTTCCTCAATTATTATCACTGACCCCTCTGTTTATTGATCTATTAGAACGATGAAATTTAGAAATTAACCAATTGGAAAAAAATAAAAGAAAGGATATGTGTAGAAGGGAAGTTCACTTTTAACAAACAACCACTTAGTGATAACCCAAACACAATTAACCATTTGAAGACTAAAGTGTTTAAGCATTTCTCAGTTCCTCCCAACAAATAATTACAACCTGCACTCGATTTAGGAACACATTTGTCCTGCCTGAATTGAATCTATTAAACATCAATTCCAATAGTGGAAATATTAAAGAACTCACTATGTGAAAAACTTATCAAACAAAATACATACAGTACTCTCTTCTTTTATGCGATTAGCCTTTGCTGTTCAGGGTAAGAAAAAAGCTAACAAAAAACTACCTTTCACTCCCCATACCACAATTCTCAATAAACTCACAACAGACCTATAGAATACAGTACAACTTTTACAATTCAACAGGGTTCCCACAAAAATATTAAAATCAAAGTTCCCTGACTTTCACTGACTAATATTATAAATTTCCCTACTACTGCTAATATTCTTATATCAATTTTAACATATTTTTTTCCTGATTTTAAGAAAAATCATGTCTTCCAGCATCTCACTTCTTTATCTTATCTCCTTAATTTTTTAAAACAGTTCTTAGGGAGTTTCCCATAAGTAAGGAGACAAATTTTTGATTAAATGGAAAAAATAACAATACAAGCTCAAAACAATAACTATGTGCATATGCAATACTTATTGATGGAAATTATTTCTTGAATAAGTATCAGTCTAAAATGGCAAAGTGAGAAATCAGAGCATTCACAAATCGTGCTGTTCGCTACTATGAACATAGCTGTTCCCTTAATATTAAATCCAATATCAAACATTTTGTAGAAGAGAGAAAACATCACCGATATATATAGAACATTTAACATATACAGGATGTCCCAACTGAAATGTCACACTCAATGAAAAAGTATAATGTTGTGGAGCCGAGAGACAGTCCAAAAATCAACATGTGGTGCAAAGTAATGTTGAACTTGAAAACTAGGCCTTTCTTTTTCATGGAAAGCACCGTAACGGGAAACATATCTAGATATGTTGCAGCTAAACATCATTTTTCAACAGGACGGAGATCCACCTCATTGGGCACGTCATGCGCAGAATACTTTAAATGACAAGTTCCCCAACAAATACATGTAAATGGATCTCATAAGATGGATCAATTCCATAGCTCCATGGTTGCCAGATATTTCACCCTCAGACTTCTTTTCTTGGGGAGAACTTTATGG
This sequence comes from Rhysida immarginata, assembly GCA_023313115.1. NCBI lineage: Eukaryota > Metazoa > Arthropoda > Chilopoda > Scolopendromorpha > Scolopendridae > Rhysida > Rhysida immarginata. Next base: position 1,761,091 of record JAHWFO010104687.1, read on the forward strand.
GGGGAATTTGCACCTTTACCATCGATTTTATAATACTAGAGTGCAGGACTTGCAAGACCTGCAGCACGAATTGTGAACACCTATCGCTAGTGTTCCTCCCAAAATGCTGCAGTGCACCTAGACCGAAATCTAACATAGAGTGAACATCCTCCGTATTACGAAATATTATAATTAGGTGATTTTTATTATAAACTTCAACATATACAGTGGCAGCCAAAAATATTCAATCAAAGCTTTTTTAGACTATAACTTGTTTATTTTCACTCCAATCAAAAAAATAAAAAAAGCATTGGAAAGATCAGATAAAATCGATTAATATAGCCAAATTTTTTAATATGTAAATATGTTCTTTTATTTGGTGTCAATTAAAACCTTAACACCCCTGGTCAAAAGAAATCAATCAATCTCATTATTTAAATATTTCTCTGTGATTTCTAATGCTTATTGACACTTTATTGCGGTGTGCACTTTGCAAACGAACTAAGTGAAAAATGGCAGCATACTGTTCAATTCAGCTGCGTGAAATCACTGTTAAAATATGCAACGAACAATGCAAAATACAACGCGAGGTAGCAGCATTATTGGTTGTAGCTCAATCAACGGTTAGCTACACAATGAAGAAATTTAATGATACAAAGTACTTAGCTAATAAACCGAAGTTGGGACGCCCAAGAAGAACAACTCCAAGAATCGATAAGCTCATCAAACGCAAGTCGACAAGCGATGTTACAAAGGATGCTGGCCAAATCAGTCGTGAACTGAATTTGGAAATGAACACTAAGTCGAAGAACCGTTGCACGTCGGCTACAAGTTGCAGGACTTAATGGGCGCCTTGGTGTAAAAAAGCCTCTCATCAGCAGCAAGAACAGGAAGGCACGATTAGCTTTTGCACGAGAACATTTGAGTTGGGGACCATCCGAATGGAAGAAGATCCTGTTCAGTGATGAGAGTAAGTTTATGCTGTTTGGAAATGGACGTCAGTACGTACGACGTCCAGTTGGAACCCGAAACAACATCCCACTGTGAAACACGGAGGAGGCAGTGTGATGGTTTGGGGATGTTTCTCCTACCAAGGCATCGATTAGGCATCGATTGATCCAAGTAGAAGGCATCATGGACCAAATAAAGTACAAAGAGATCTTGGAAAACACCATGTTACCTTATGCTAAGAAGCATATGCCCCGAGGTTGGGTCTTCCAGCAAGATAATGACCCAAAGCACACTGCCAGATCAGTAAAGGAATGGATGGGAAAGACGAAACTTCGAATATTAGAATGGCCTTCGCTGTCCCCCGACCAAAATCCCATTGAGCATATGTGGAGTGAACTTGGACGTTGTGTTGGAGCACAAAAACATTCTTCTAAAGCAGCCCTAATGTTGGCTTTAGAGCAAGAGTGGAAGAACGTTACTCCACTTTTTATAAACGGTCTAATCGAGTCAATGCCACGACGCTGTGAAGCTGTAATTGCAGCAAAAGGCTTTGCTACAAAATGTGTTACTTTTGTTCCTTTATCAACAATTAGATTTTTTTTTTGTTTTGTTTTTTAATATGATTGAATACTTTTGACCAGGCATTTTAACACTTTATAACATTTCAAAAAGTACATGTTCAAAAAAACATTGACAATAAGATAATTTTACATAATCTTTAGTGATGTTTTATATTTTTTTGCCACATCCATGATCATAAATAAAATTAAAAAGTTATGCAAGAAAAACCTTCTGATTGAATACTTTTGGCCGCCACTGTAAAGAACGTAATTGCTATATAATTACAACATTACCCAATAAATACCATACGTCTTTGTAACAAAATGAAATGGGACACCTTGTATAAAGGGGAAGTTGCATGAAATTTAAAAATTTTTTTTCTCGATAATTTAGATCACTAATATACCGGTATGGGTATTCTTATTTTCTAATTGTGCGTAGTTTTTTTTTTTTTTTAATTATTAAAGTTGACACCACCAAAAAACGCTACGTCATAGCTCAAGAATGATGTGATGTCACACGCCATAAAACCAGAAACCATGCCTATCCCTTACGCTGCTTTTCATGATCTGTCTGCATAGAGATAGATGTTAGATGCCTAACATCTATATCTATGATCTGTCTGTAATAAACATGTATGCTTACAATTATTATTTCATTCCCATATATACAAACACTAAGTATAATAAGACAATAAAGCATTCATAAGGGCGCCAAAACATCACGAGAGAAGAAATAAAAATAGATGAAAGTACTGAGGAGCGATACTCGGTGCGAAATTAACGTTGGTTTCCATGACCTCGTACTCGTATGTTATTTTCTTCAATTTTGAGTTAGCCAAAGAAGGAATGGACAAAAGCACATGGGATACAATTTGATCCGATTAAACTTTAAATTTCGCCCGGTTTCGATCACCTGTTCAAGTGTATTATTTTGTATACATCTTATCTTTGTTTTGGTGATTATCGACTATAATCCTGAATTTCATAGACATGAAAATAAGTAATAGAAGGACTCGTTTTTCGAACAAAATTTCGTGAGCTGTATTATTTTATCATAGATAGTTGCGTTTTCATCTCTTCTCGTGGAGGTCAAGGAGGGGGTGGGGCAATCGAAACGTCGGCGCTATGCCTTCATATGGTGCTGTAATTTTTAAATTATATCTGAAATAAAAAAGACTTTTCGAAAGTTGGCAAAAAATTGTACAACCACCAGAAAAAATAAAAAGGGAAAGAAATGTGGATAAAAGTAATAAGATAAAATAAATAAAAGACTCTTTGACCACAAAAAAAACAAAACAACGAATAGTCTTTTGTTGTGGTCAAAGAGTCTTTTATTTATTTTATCTTATATCTGAAATGATCGATTTTATTAGTTCAAGGAGCTTTTAAACAACCTGTTTGACTTGTGTAGTATCAATTTGTTACTGGATGGTTTAATTATGCATTAAAATACGCGAAGAAATAGCGGTATCGCTAAACAAGATGCCATTTAGGAGCTATCCCCTTTCCGCACATGCGCAGTGGCAGTGCTGATCTACAAAGGCGTGTGTTTCAATGGCATGGTTTCAATGGTGTGTCACACGTCGTTTTAGTTTGGGGGCATGGTTTTGCATTTTTAAAGTTAAATTTGATAGTTTTTTTAATACTTTTAAGATTTTTAATGGCGATTTTCATATTCAGCGTACCAAAATCTATATAAAACAGGTCTTCTTTTTAAAAAAGAAATTCCATGCAACTTCCCCATTTAACCCAAAGAAGACCAGCATAATGCATTTCCAATATGAGAAAGATACATCAAATTTTTCTAGTCCCAAACAAAAGTTTTATTCAAACAATCAGCTTTTAATTTCATTTGATAAATCATAAATGATTATGTATTTTTCCTTAATGCTTAATCTTCATAACTATTACAACATGATTATGTCATTTTCCAATATGATTAAAACAAATTTACACAAATAACGCCAAAGACATTAATGAAGCATGGTAAAATACAACATAAACAACTGCAATTTCCAAGATAGTCATTTTCTGAGTGCTCTTCACAAATTTTTCAGTTTGGGCTCATACAAGAAATCCATTTGATTCCATAGTTCAATAAGCTGTTTGTAAAATAAAAATGAGTATAAATGGTTCTTCTGAGCATGAAGTTTCTTAAATCAAACATTTATTTTGAAAGTCAACATCACATTTATGAACATTTGTTAATTTTATTTTTCTGGATTAGTGCAAAAATATCATAAAATGTACATCATGTATAAATGAATGACTTTGTTTTGTTTTTTTTTTCTGAAAATCAAAACTGAAAACAAGGCACGTTTTCAAAATCTGCAATATATTTTAGCAATAAGCAACACAAACACACACAAATCTTAAAAGTCGCACTGGAAGTTCAACATCAAAAAAAAAAAAGTTGTGGCTTATTTTAAAGATGAATTCTAAATGACATCTTAACAATTTTTTTTGACGCTATTATTCAAAATATAGTACATTTGTAACCACTGATACGAGGTGCTACCCAAAATTTCCCTGAAATGTACCTCTCGTAACGGCCCCCGTTCGTTTGGGAGTTACAAATTCAAAACTCGTCACTATTTCGTTATACAACTTGTTTAATACTTAAATCGGTCAGTTGAGATACTCATAAAGCAAGATAAGGGTAAAATCATTTAAGGTTCGATAATGTCTTTGGCTAGAAATGATCGCACAAACGTTGGTTGGTCCTTCCAGAATCTATGAGGGGTAGGTTTATTAACATTCAAGCTTATCGGAAATTATCAATCATTCTTTGTCCTCCTCATAAGGGTATAGGCCAATACAAAAATTAAAAAAAAATTATTATTAGTGTAACAGAGATCTCAATCAAACAAGTTTTAAATAGTAATGTTCATGAGGCACCACTAATGTTTCAAGTTTATAGTCTCTTTGGTTTTTCTTAGCTTTCTAAAGTTTTTTATTTTTACACAGTCTGCAATTAGAGAATTCAGTTTAATTCGGGGGTAGTCAAACAGCTAATAGTCACTAATGAGGGTTCACTGATTCGACAAAGATTAAAGAGGTAAGTAAAAGTCACTCAATCAATCATCTAAAATTAATCAGTTCGATTTATGGGCAAGTTTAATGTTCAATTGGTTCAAGCCTTTCTTTTCTTTTACAAAGTTTTAACTGAGGTGACGTTATAAACACTGACAGGACGTGTACTAAATGATGGGTCAAATTCAATAAAGGACGCTCTCAGTAAGTAGTTATTCTTTTTTTTCCTCTCTCCTTCTCTTCAAAGTCACTTAGTATAATTATATCTTTTGAATTGATTCCTCTATTTTTAATTCAATTAAGTCTATTAATACTCTTTAATTATGCTTTGATTATTTTTTTCAGGGTCACTCGAATCGGATGTTAAGGCGGATTGGCGCCAACGATTATCAAAGTGATTTTCTAGAGGGCTGGGGTCGGGAGCTTGAGCATCGAAGACGGGCCAGTTGGGGTTAATGTCACGAATTCCATGAGAGATGTGGGGATTACGCCAAGTGGAAGAGGGGGGGGGGGGGGGGATAAAAAAAATCAACCCTCTCCCTAAACCTAGACAAGGTTGGGGAAAAAGGAAAATTTTATTA
>JAHWFO010104687.1:1772984-1815234 GCA_023313115.1 Rhysida immarginata
AAATAAATAAATAAATAAATAAATAAATAAATAAATAAATAAATAAAGAAGAATTTAATACAATAAGTTAGTAAAAAATAATATACAGTAAAATGAAAATTTTACATCTTTCATTTCAAAAAAATAATAAATAAATCCTAATTCCTCATTTTATACCATCTAAATAATTTAAAGTATGAGTCATTTTTAAAGACATGCATTCTAATTGAGAGCATATTAAAGATGATAATGACATCAGGTAGAAAGCTAACTACAAATTACATGATGGCAACATCATAATCAACATTATTTTTTCAGCAATGAAGGGAAAAAGGCATTACAGAAATTAAATTTCAAAATTAAGTGGTTCTAAACCTAAATAGCATTTTTTTAATTCAAAAATTAATGAATGACTTATCAAGGTCCTTCAAAAGTCAGGCTAATATATAAATTTTATAACCATCATCTTTTCAAATCAACAGACTGCAAATTTTTACCAGTGTAAAATAAAGCTTTCCAAAAGAAATGGGGGGGGGGGGTGGAGGAATACCTTCTGCTCATAAATTACGAATAACCCTATAAAATGCAAAAATGTTTGATTGACATTATGTAAATCATATATACCAATTTATTTAAAGCAAATTTAGTAACTCTCTCCGTATGTGGAAACAATCACCCAGCTGAACAATAATTATCTAAAAGAGAATGGAAGGAAAAATTCCGTGACCTGGATTCGAACCAAGAACCACAAGTACATAAGTATCACAGTTTTATACAGGGCATTCAAAAAAGTCTGTTACCAGTTTCAATATATCAATAACTAATAAAAATTTCCAGATTTCAAAAAATTTATCTCTTTATCAAATCAGGTGTGGGCTTTTTAACAATGATCTTAATTTTGACATTCACATTTAATTTCAGGGTCAAAGTTAATGCTTAATGAAAATCGTAAGTGAAAGGAAAAAAAACTCCAGTCAATTGGAAAGTTGTACAGCACCCTAAAATTAGTCTAAATCATTTTCCAATTTGATTTTGCAACAAATGGCAACCTAATAAAAAAATAATTTTGTGATGACAATTAATACATATTTCCTTTGATTTCAGGTTAAGCAGCATTGATCCTGATCAGTGTTTGAATGGTAACATTCAAAAAATGGCGGAGTACCCTCAAAATGAAATGGTTGACATGGTACTTTGTTATGGTGCAAGTCAACAAGATGTTGTACTTGCAACCCAAATATATGCTGAAAGATATCCAAATCACCACCATCCTTCAAGATAAGCCTTTGGAAAAATTACTGCAATTTTCAGAACACAGGTAGTGTTGAAAAACCTGCAAGACAGGGGTGACCAAATACAACAACAAATGGTTCTTGCTGCAGTTGCTGCTAATCCAAATTCCAGCATACATTCCATTGCTGATGATATTGGTTGCAGTATGCTTCATAATCACAAATTTCATCCATTTCATGCACGCTGTCATCAAAGCCTTAATGCATGTGACTATGAAATACGTTCAGAGTACTGTCACTGGCTTCTTTGTCAAATTGATGATGAACCACAGTTTACAAAGAAGATTTTGTGGTCAGATGAGTCACAATTTGCATCATTAATAACCATGGTGTTGTTAATAAACATAACTCCATTACTGTGCCAATGAGAATCCTCATTGATTAAGACAAACTGCTCACCAAGTGAATTGGGAGACAAATGTTTGGAGTGGCAAGTAAAACAATCAGTGTTTTACGATGGAAATCTCCTGGCCAGCGTTATCAAGATCTTATTCTAAACAAATGTTGTGCAAGAGCTTATTGAAGAGATGCCATTAAGAGAATGTTGTGAAAATTGGTTTCAGCAGAATGGTGCACCTCCACATTTTTCAATGACAGCATGTGAATGTTTAAACTTGATGTTTCCAGAAAAATGGATTGGAAGAGGTGCATGGCCACCCCTCTCACCAAACTAACACCTCTTAGACTTCTTATGGGGCCATGTAAAAAATACAGATTATGAAACACCACCAGTAAGTTTAGCTGAATTTCAGCAAAGAATTACAATAACATGTGCAGCAATAACCAATACAACAATCAGCTTATACATGGGACAGTCCATTTTCTGCCTTTTTTTTGGCCTCAAAAATGGAGAGTCTTATATGCGAGTATATAATTGTGAATACTTTTATTTTAAAAAAAATATTTTAAATAATCGTCATCAGAAACTATTTAATTAAATATGCACTCAGGTGTTAAATATATACAGAAAAAAACACGAATCCAGGAGGTTTCTGGTCCCAAGCATTCTGGATTCACGGTCCTCAACTGTATATAATCTAAAAGCAAATTTTAAAAGATTTAAACAAATTTAGATCAATTAGTAATTTAAGTTTATCATTTGAGTGTCAAATTAAATGAGGAAATGTTCATTTCTTATAAACAAACAAAAGCAAAGCCGCCTAAACTGTGATAAAATTATGCTCTCTGGATTTCGACAAAAATAGGGAAACGAGTTTGGAATTTGAACTTGTGCTCAAGTGTAGAAAACTGCGAGCTCTGCAAATTTTTCACAAGTCGTCTCTGTCACGATGTGTCAAAGGTAAGAATTCTATCGCGAAGTGTCCTGTAACAAAATATTGGTATGCCAAGAGGTTTAGATACAGCTGTCCTCCAGAAAGATTGGACCACTTATAGTGCCCGGCACAACAGAAAAAGGAAACTGATGCATGCACAAATGAATAAAACTCGTTCAACCAATCAGAAATGGACAGGAATGAGCGCATCACTTATTCCTGGTATTCCGTTAGTGAAATCGCAGCTGAAACGAAACTGAAATCAGTCTGCCAATGGGTGATAGATAAATTGAATATGACATTTCCTTTGTCTTACTGGTCTGTTTTATTATTGTATCATTATTATTTCCAAATCTATTCTTCTTTAAATAGTCAAAAACATTTATTAATTACGGATCTACCTTGATTGTTTATGTTTTCCTTGAACAAACAGACTTATGGGTGAGGTGGAGGCTGCCATGTTTCAAGAACTCTAAATAAAGCAGACATCTGTAATCGATAAGCACGTATATTATGCGTGCGCCAGTTTCCTTTTTCTTTCGTGCCGGGCACTATAGAGCAGTGGTTCCCAATTTTTCAACTAGCAAACCACTAACTTATAAATATACAAACATATATGCATACAATACAATAATCCACCATTACAGAAAAATTTTGGTGAACCCCAACTTGGGAAACACTGCCTTAGAGAATAGGAGGTATCATGAAGTTCAACATCCTAGAGCTTTGTGGAAAAAATTTAGATGACTAAAGACTATGTAAAGAATTTAATGGTTGCTAATCCATTTTTCTGGAAATGGTTGATAATGGGCACACTCAAGGAATGCCAAAAACTTTACATGGGAACATGGGTTGAGTAGGATGTCACTGGATAGGTCTTGGAAAAAGAAACAACTTTTATAAGAAATGCTTTTTTTCCAATCAGTTTCCTTCAGAAAATAAACAATAAAAATCCAATTAGGTCACATGTCTGTGATGTCAACATTTCTTTAAAACATTTTCTCATCACGTTTATAATTGTTGAACTGTCAATGATTCCTGCACATTGCTTGTTGCAATCGTGACAAATTATCACTGAAAATGCTTTTTACCAACGAAGAAATGTTTGACATGTTGGTGTCAGGAGAATGTCAGCAAAACTATCATGTTGCAGAGAAATGATATGCTGCACGATATCCTAATCATATTATCATGTCAGAGTGATTTTTCAGTGGCTTGTGGTTTGTGTAAGGCACTTTAGTCAGGTGTAGCCCTATATCACAATGCAGATGCTGTGATCAGATGGGCGTGAGGCAAGAGCTGCTGATGTTTTTGTCGCCATTTAAAGGTTCTGACAGTCTCCACGAGAGGCAGGTCTTGTGACTCAGGATTAAGCCACGTTAGTGTATAGCAGATATTCAACAGCAACAGTTTCCACTCCTTCAACATTCATCTCCACCAGATGCATTGAGGATGTTACTACTAGAGAGAATGGATTTTTTTTGTCAGTAGTTTGGAAACCTGTACAAAATTTCCATTTATCGGTGTTGTGGATGGACAAAGCCATATTTAAAAGCAGAACGACAGTGAAGCGAATAAATTACTTGAAGCAAATACCTGAGTACGCTGAAGGGTGCCAATTTTCTCTCCGACAAAAGCTTATCCACTCGTTTCTTATTAATTCGACTCAGCAAACTTATGAAAAGATAAACTTTTTATCAGTACCTAGGTTGTTACATCCATACACGGAACAATTGGAAAGCATGATTTAATTAATTAGGGATTGCTATGGAAGAGCTTCTTTCTAATGTTTTTGATACTGGAGCCTAGTCTCGCTGTGACGTCAATCGGAGACAGTCAGCTGATATAAAATGGAGCGCGAGGGTGAGACCAAAAGTAGCATTCTTCACACTTTAAACGCGGTTTTCTTAATGAAATAATGGATTTAAAATTTTTCTGTTGCTACAGTTGTATTTTATTTGTTTTCAAATAATGACATTCTGCAAAAAAAAATGATATCGCTTTTTTGAGTGGACTTGTGGTTTAAAAGAAAATCAGTTTTAATCCTTTTTAAGAATTCGAACTTTGAAAATATTTACATAAACTATATTGTTACTGGAAATGAATCTGTGCCCCAAATTTGCAGTCGTTTGAACAACAGAAAGTGGGTGAAAATTTGATTGCAAGATTTGAACGAAATAGAAACGTGTAATATATGAATCCACATCCATTTTTGATTAGCTTTCAGTACTCAATTTCATGTGAATGATGTCGGACACTATGCCATTATCAATACCACCACGTTTGCATTATCTTTAATTTTAACACAATGATTTTCCTTAATTGGAGTGTTTTGTAGCAACCTTGTTTAGTAACACTGAAATTCATTGTAACCCTAATGGTCCTTGTCGACAGTTCTTCTACATCTTCTCATCAATACACCTGAGATTTGAGAGCAGTACCAGTCACGACAGCTTTCTACTGGTTTTATACCATTCGACCATAAAAATCGGATAACACTTTTTTGCACTTCATTTTTTTTTTTTTTTTTTTAGTATGTTCACCTTGTTTGTTTTGCATAAGTTTTGTAAACAAACTGCTTTTAGGTCCAAGCACTCGACATACAGCAAAAGTGAACAAATTTTCATAGCTTTGTTAACAGGGTTGTGTAACAGTTGCTGACAATAATGGAAAAAAAAAATTGTATGGCAACTTTTTAACTCGCCTCTGTACGTTTCTCTTTTAATCTTTTTTCTAGTTAATAAATTCATATCATAATAATTTAGACTGCAATCTTGTTATATTGTTTCTTTATCTAACTTAATTTACTTCCGTTTAAGCTTAAACTGATTGTGAAGCTTGGTTTGTATAAGATTCTGAAAAAGTGCCAATACAGTAGAGCCCCAATAATTCGAGGTTCCATGTAATTCGGGCTGAATCACTCTCGAGTAGGGATGCAAATCGAACATCGATGTTCAGGAAACGTCCTGTGTAAACTCCTGTTAAATGGATAAAATAACTGAAACACAAAAAAGCAAAAAATTCAGAACCGTTTCTTTAAATTTTCAGTTAATATATTTACCTAAAACGTAGTGTAAAATAAATCTTTCCATGCAATGTAAATCTTTCAGTGTAATCAGAGTTTTTCTAAATTCGACGTACAGTCAGCCTCAATTAGCTCGAATTATCAGGGCTCTACTGTGAACGTATGGACATCTTGTTGAGGTCATCGAAGAATAGAAAGCATGGAGACCTGAGAAATATGTGAGATTAGTCAAGGATATGTATGAGAAAGCAGTGACGCAGATTAAGAGTGGCATTGGCATGACAGAGGAGTTCAATGTAGAAGTGAGACTATGTTTCGGCATTGGATGTTTTGGTGAGAGAGGCCAAGAGTGAAGCACCTTGGAGTATGATGTTTGATGATAACGTAGTCCTATGTGATACAAATCAGCAAAAAATGGAGGAATGGAGGAAAGCAGAGGAAAATGGAATGAGAATTAGTAAATAAAGGAAGACGATGATCAGATAGAATGATACGGTAAACTATTATTAGCCTTATACGTTTCGGTATTGCACCATCATTGGAGGCAAACAGCTACAAAGGTGAAGAGAATATGACAGGGAATTTATAATTACAGGAATGGCCGGTCCACCAATCATGCGAATCCAAATTGGTGGTCCGCATTGATTGGTGGACTCACAAATAAGAAAATAAAAACAAGAACTAAAATAAAAATAAAATAAACTGGGAGGCGGGGACCTAGTAGAGGGCAGTGTTGATGTCATCTGGCTGGGGTTTTGGTCCAAGTTCATTAAGAAATTCTATGAGGTTGTCCCTTTCAAAGAGACCTGGTTGTTCAGTAATTTTTCTTTGTCATTCCGGTGGTGCTTCCTAATCTCCATCTCTTCGTGTATCCATATCTTCTCTCTGTCCTTGCCTTTCCACAAGATGTTCATGCATTTGTCGATGTCCAGGAAGCGGTGTTTGTTGCTAATCAGATGGTCAGCGTAGGCAGATTTATGATCTTTATTGATCCATGACCACCTGTGTTCCCGGAATCGTTCGTGGAACGATTGAACCATCACCTGACGTAGTGGGCACCACAATCAGGGCAAGGGTTTGTAGACCCCAGAGCCTTTGTAGATGTCCAACTTGTCGTCCTGTCGCCGTGGGTTTAGTAAAAATCGGTTGTTGTGTTTAGTTCTGAACGAGATCCCTACTCCGTGGTCCCGGAATATCCTCGATCCAATATAGGTGAATATGGCAAAATCAGTTTTTCTTTCCACCTGAGAATTGGGTTGCCGCATTGTTCTCCTAACTTCGCTCAGTATGGATTCGGTGACGGTTTCTGGGAAGTTATTACTTCTGGCCAATTCGAAAGTTGTGGCAATCTCTCTCTTCTTGGCGTCCTCTGTGATCAGGTATGAGAGCTCTTCGGAAACTGTGTCTTATCGCCGCTGTTTTATGCTGCATCAGGTGGTTTGAATCGTAAGGAATTATATTTGCAGTGGTGGATTCTTTCCTGTGTACACCAAAGTCCAGCTTGTGAGCTAAGCTGTTCCTTGTAATGTGGACGTCCAAGAAGTTGATGCCCATGTTCTCTTCTTCCTCGAAGGTATATTCGATGGATCGGTGCAGATTGTTGAATCCAACCAGGAGGTCATGGTCAGAAGTCTTTTCGTCATCATAAATAATGAAGGTATCATCGACATACCTTCTGTAGAATAATATTCCACCGATCCATCGAATATAAAAAATCCAAATTCCATATACTAAAAACAATAAAAAATCTATGATTGGTTTTCCTTCATAAATCATCATCAACATCCTGGTGTCGCTCCAGTCATATTCGGGATCGACATACATGAAAGGCCTCTCCATCTCTTCCTGTCCCCCAAACGGTCCCTTTGCTTCTATGGCTCTTTTTAGTTGATCCATCCATCTGACTCTTGGTCTTCCTTTTGGTCTCCTTCCTTTAACCTTTTCTTCTACTGGTTTTCTTGGTAATCTGTTCCTGTCCATTCTCTTTACATGATCTAATCATCTTATTCTTATTTCTTCTTTTATTCTTTTCTTGTGTTCAGCTTCCTTCTTACATATCATTCCTGACTTTATCCAGTCTTGTTTTTCGTATATAGCTCCTCAAAACCTCATTTCTGTGGATTTCTAGTCTTTAAGCATCTCTCTTAGTCATTGTTCATGTCTCATACAGGGTGGTTATAATTAAAGTGACACCATTTAGACCCTTCTAGCAGCCATTTTGGTAATCAGATTTTGACGAAACTTGAGATATATGTTATACAGACCATGGGGAAGAGAATTTTGCAATAAAGAAAATTACTTCACATTTTGACCGCTACGTCAAAATATGGCGCTGGTCATGTAAGAAACTATCAATCAGAGACTTATGCAAATGAGATGTAAAATTAGAAAAGCTTTAAAATGACAGTGAAATTAAATGTAAATTCATTCTTCACGATGGCTTTAGCTAAAAAGGATTGAGCTTTATTGGTGAAGTTGTTTTACCAGAACTGCAATAATGCTTCCGCTGCCCTAAGAGAATATAGACGTTTGAAAACTTGCGAAATGGGCCTATGTCCATTAATGATTTAAAAAAGATGATTAATAAATTTGAAGAGACTGGTGAGTTGGGTGTGCTGCCAGGGAGAGGATGGAAACAAATTGCAAATGAGACTGTGGAAGACGTTGCTGCTCCTGTAGTGGAGAGTGCTTCAAGTTCCCAATATTCTTCAGCAAGTGCTCGAGCCGTATCACGTGATTTGTCTATTCCGTGGTCTACGGTACAAAACGTTTTGTATTCCAATTTAAAGTGGTATCCATACAAGACCCAGGTGGTTCAAAAGTTGCTTCATGAAGATCTGAAAAAACGCACTGATTTTGCTTGCCAGTTTCTGGCTAGAATAGCCGTCGATAATGCATGGCCATGGAACATTTTGTGATCAGATGAAGCGCATTTCACACTAGACAGAGAATGCTCAAAACTGTCGCATCTGGGGTACTGAAAAGCCGATGGTTGTGCATGAAAAGCTTTTGCACTCTGATTAAGTGACTGTATGGTGCGGATTCACTTCACATTTCATTCTTGGCCCCTTTTTCTTTGAAGAGAACACTCCTCAAGGCACTAAAAGATGTTCAATCACTGGTGCTTGTTACTGCGAATTTCTGCAGCAGAAAGTCATTCCTGCTTTATAAGAAAGACAATGTTTAGACACTACTGTCTTTATGCAAGATGGTGCAACATCCCACATTGCACGACAAGTGAAGGAACTGCTTCATGCTCATTTTGGAGAAGATCGGGTGATTTCGAGAACTTTTCCAACTGCATGGCCTCCTCGTTCACCGGACTTAAACCCTTGTGACTTCTGTGTGTGGGGATATTTGAAAGATAATGTCTATGGAAGAAGAATACGGACTGTCCCTGAATTGAAAGCAAGCATAACATGCCATATCACTGCGATTCCTCAGGAAACCCTTCGCTCTACTGTGGAACACGCAATAATGCGCTTTGAACATGTCATTGACACAAATAGAATGCACATTAAACAAATGCTCTGATTTTATAAATTTCTCCGCTTCTAACTTGTTTTTGTTATTATTCATGCGCCATATTTTGACGTAGCGGTCAAAATGTGAACTAATTTTTTTAATTGCAAAATTCTCTTCCCCATGGTCTGTATAACATATATCTCAAGTTTCGTCAAAATCTGATTACCAGAACGGCTGCTAGAAGGGTCTAAATGGTGTCACTTTAATTATAATCACCCTGTAAATCAAGCTCATCAGTTATTGTCCATGTTTTCTCTCATGAATCCAGCTCAATATTGATAAAAACAATTTTCAAATTTTTGATAGTTTTGCGCACGACATTGCAGTCTGGTACAATAACGTTCAGCTTTTAATGACTACCTGGGTCCAGTGAATTGATCAGCTGTTAACTTTTTGGTGTGCTCACTGCTACAAACATGCATAATTTATCTGCCACTGATTCAATTCACAATCACTTAACCTAGCAACTACATGACTTTAACACAAGCGATTTACTCTGCTATGTAAATAGGCACAATCATCATTGGACGAAACCATTGTGACTTAGAGTGGGTTAGCTCACTTCCATTTGACTCACACTCAAATTAAAAACAAAGGTAATATAAAGGATTTTAAGAAATATAACGGTTAAAATGTAAATGTATAAGTGAAACCTCATTATAAGGAACAGCTAGGGACCAAAAACATTTGGTACAATGATTCTTCTAAATCCTGGAATTGGGCATGATGAATTTTCTTTTTTGCTAACCCTCCACAGTCATTTTTGGTTTTGTTGTGAATTTTTGTCTTATCCTTGAAAAAAGTTGAAAGTGTTGAACGGGATACTTCAAATTTCTGGGCAGCACTGGCTTTTTTCTTGCCATTTTCAACAGCTTTTAGCAGTTCCAACATAAACGGTTTGGGTATGGTGAATGCCCGACGAACGTTATCTGCCAAGCAGTGTTGTGCCCACAGTGAAGTTCGGCAGAGGGTCCGTGATGGTGTGGGGGTGCTGCAGGCAAGCACCATCCAATTGGTGCTGCTGACGAGAATTTCCAAGATGGGCTCTTATTGGGTAGCATTTGTGCACTTAGAAGAAGATCAATTACTTCCTGCGTGACGATGCTGTGACGTCAGAGATAAACAACGTTCTCAAGCCAACAGACAATAGATAACGTGCATATGACGTGTACACGACATTACAACAGTGTGCAGGGCTACAAACAAGCACATGGTTTCAAATACAGCAACTTGATTCCTACGGGTATAGGACATAATGCCACAGGACAAAATGCAACCAGATGAAAAGCCACAAAGTCAGCCAAAATTGGTTATAAAAATGTAGTAAATGTTTTGTGGGGACCGCAAAATTTAGTTTGTTATATCAAAAAATTCATAACACTGAAATTCGTTACAACTTTTTTCTTTTTAACATTAAATCAGTTACAGTTTCCTGGGTCTTCAAAAATAATTCATTACATCCACGAGCTCATTACGACAGAGTTCGTTACAACGAGGTTCCACCTATAGCAGAAAAAGTAATTGAAGCAAGTATAAAAGATAAAGTAAAATTTTAAATTCATTTTCATGTGAATTTTTGACTTTGCCTAATCCTTACGTGGCAGTCATAAAATTGTCTAACACAGATTCAGGCAAATCTAAAAGGGTAGATTATTTTGGATTTGGAATAAAACATCTAGACAATACATGTATTGCTTATGCAAACTAATCTTTGCAGGTAACCGTAACATATATAAAATGGATAAAGCTTCTTCATTCATTAGGAGGGGCAGGTCAAAAAGTGAACTATATAATTTTGAAATGCTCTTTCAAACTTTTGCAAATTTAAACAATGTGAGAAGATACAGTTTGGATATCTGCTGATACACCAAAAATGCCCAAACAATCACAGAAACAAACGTTTAACCAATTTTCATGTGGAATATTTCTCAATGTAAGTTGCAATCATCATTCTATTAGGGAATCTTAGAGGCAGTTTATACCCAGTTTCAGACTACCAAGTTTTGATTCAATCAACAAAATCAAATAAAAAACATGAACAT
This sequence comes from Rhysida immarginata, assembly GCA_023313115.1. Lineage (NCBI taxonomy): Eukaryota > Metazoa > Arthropoda > Chilopoda > Scolopendromorpha > Scolopendridae > Rhysida > Rhysida immarginata. The sequence continues at coordinate 1,784,122 of JAHWFO010104687.1, forward strand.
TGAAATTAGAGCAACGCATGAAGCTAATCAAAATGATTATCTGATTTAGGGTAGAATATTGAGGTTATGGTACATCACAATTCCAAGGCTCATAGCTCTATCTGTGATAGAAAGCCAAATATGGAACCTTTTCATATGTATGAGAACAGTGAAGACAAGAACCCTTCCTTTGGGGAAACCGCAGAAAATCAACTAAAGCAGATGCAAGATTAAAATTTGGCAAAGCATCATATAAGAACCTGGGAAAATATTCCAACAAAATTTTCAGACAATTTGAAGATGAAATAGAGATCCCTGTTCTACTTGACATGGAATGACACCCATATACAGTAGAATGTCGTTTATCCAAACTTTAATTATCCGGAGTGTCAAATATCCATATTGTCCTAATTTACACACTGCACCAATGTATGAAGATGAATCAAAAAGTAAGTTACACTCGGCACCATCTGTGGTCGAAAAGCACCGACATCATTCACCGTTTTTAAAGATGTTGCCTATTTGCTAAATTCAGCTCCTTTACATGGCACCACTGTCGAGCCAAAATGGCTGGCCAACTGGTAGTTACATGTGATGCTTAGTGATTAACATTGCTTGAAATGGCTCGAAAACGTATCACTTTCCATTATTTTAAGCTATTTAGGAGAAATACATATGAAAGAGATAGATCGTGCACGTGAGAGTCAAATTCCGTACCCAGTTTGATTAGTTCTCATTCGTGTTGCAAGGTGGCGAGGCGATAGCTGCATCTAGTAAATATATCTATAACTGCAACATAGCATGATCCCATGTGTTCACGCGTTTACTGCATACGCAAGAGTATTGTTGTCATGGTGCAGCAACTGATTGTACACTCCAAGTTTGGAGAGTCGTGGAACAATTCATTTTTTTGTGGGCGAAAGGCTTAAATTGCAATGAATTCCATAAGGAAATTTGCAGTGTACGGGGATATGATTTCTCATCCTGCAATTGTGAAGTGGTGCCAGCAGTTCGAAAATGGGTGCTCAGATTTGATGGACGAATACAACGCAAGAAGACCATCCACGTCTAACACTCCCAAGCTCATTGCCCGTGTTAATGACATGATTCTGGAAAATCGACAAATCAGAATTAAAGAAATCGCCAGAACGCTTAGAGTTTCTTATGGGAGTGTGCACTCCATTATTAAGAAACGCTGGAGCGGATTTTTACCGCAGCAGCATGGAAAAGTTATTTTCACGTTCAGACAAGTGTTTACAACTGTTGGGTGATTATGTAGAAAAGTGAAATAAATGATTCACGTTTCCTCAGAATGTGTGTATGGGATCTTAACTTACATCTGTTTTTACCGTTTCAGAGTGTAACTTACTTTTTGATTCACCCTCATATGTACAGTCAGACCCGCTTATAAGTGCACCGTCAGGGAAAGCATCAAGGGTCCGACAAATGCTGATGCGTTTGCTGCATTAGAGACAGCAATGGCATGGTATGAATAAGAGGAATAATAACAATAAGTGCTGTCCTATCCAACTACTGCTGCTCAAGAGAATTAGAGACCTTGCAGCAAAAAAACGTACGAGGGAAAATCAAAAAGTAATTGAGAAAACTTTTTCACAGCAAAACCATTATATACACTTTGAATGATGAACGTTGATCTACTTCTCAACATAACGACCATTCAGATTTAAGCATTTGTCCCAATGTGAGATCAACTTTTCAATCAGTAGAATTCGTTCGGCTGGGAACAAAGCCATGACCATACAGCTGTTTTCACCTCATTGTTGGACTGGAAATATGTGCCAGCAAGGTGTTGCATTAGAGGTCCGAACAGGTAAAAGTCCGAGGGCGCCAGATCTGGACTCCACGGTGGATGGTGTAGGACTTCCCACTTCCAGGACTGCAGTTTTTGTGACACTGATGCAGCAACATGGGGATGCGCACTGTCATGCAGAATAATGACCTCGTCCATGGTCTTCTGTGGACGCTTTCGGTACAGAGCAGCTCGTAGCCGATCCAATGTGCCAGAATACGCAGTAGCATTTACAGTTTCTCCTTTGGCCAGAAAAATCAGCAAGAAAGATCACCCTGGCTGTCCCAAAAAAAGAGTAACCATGACCTTTCCTGCAGAAGGTATTGTCTTGAATTTATTTGGAGGGGGAGACTCGGTGCATTTTCACACCATTCGCTGTCGCTTTGTTTCAGGGGTGTTATGAAATGCCCACTTTTCATCTCCATTGACAATGTGCTCAAGGAATGAGTGTCCCTCACTGTGATACCGAAGCAATTGTTCTAAACTGAATGCCATGTGGTTCTCCACGTGCACTGGTGTGAGCTTTCTCGAGCATGTATGAAGGCAGATTTATTTTAATCGTCATTCCTGTTCCATTGTAACAAACACGTCAGTAACAATAACACAAACTCGAAAAATGAATTTCACCTTTATTCTTTTCACATACACCAATGCTTCGTTGCCTGGCTTATCTTCCGCCATTTTTTCTTATGTTTCAATCGCATCAACGGAGATGAGCCTCGTTTTCGCAAAGCGAGCCACATCCCCCAGGAAAGCCAGCTCGGGAAAGTTAGCGTGCTCATCTTACCTGCGCACAGCCTCGTTTTGCGAATAGTGTAAACAACTTTCGCGGGTACAGCTCGCCACTTTCCCGGGAAAGATTGCTAGTGTAAAACCAGCTTTAGTCTTTGTGGATGATGTGGTGGGCAGTTCTGTATGAAATGCCCACTTCCAGTGCCACTGCTTGGATCGTTACCTGGTGGTCTCGCTGAATCACTGCATTCATGGCAATTTTCTCCAGTGTAAGGGATGTGCACGGCTGTCCAGAACGTGGTTTATCAAGGACACTTTTGAGCCCCGTTGTGAACTCGGCACACAGTCGCACGCATTTGTCAATAACATGCACGTGTCACCGTATGTTACAACACAACTCGCGATGGCTTTTAGAAGGATTTTGTCCTTTTGACCACACTCCGGATCTCCACAGTCTCAAACATCTCCAGCTTACCTGCCATTTTGGAACAACTGTAGCTCTGCATGCACAAAGCGTATATGCCTGCCATCTCCCTGGGTGGTGGAGAATTACATACCGTAAATCTTCTACTATAATGCGCCCGCTTGTATAATGCGATTCCACTTTTTCGGCCCAAAAAAGCAGCAAAAATGCTATCCTCTTGTGTAATACAATCCCCATTTTTGATTCCTCGCGAGAAATAAAATGTGCAAAACTATACAGGAAAACAACTCTTTATTTTTACATTTTTAGAGAGTAAAAATATAAAAAATAAGATCTTTAAATTTTAAAAACCTTCAAAATCTGATTAATCTGTGTCTTCGAAGAGGTCTTTCCAAAGTTTTTATGGTATGACTTGCCATATTGTGCCTGTTTGTAACCTAAAATGATTTTAATGGGGGAAATGCCCCAAAAATAAATTGAATTTTGGTGAACTTAAACTTTATATAATTTTGAACAAAGACAAGAAAGTTCAGTTACATGCATTTCTACATTTATTTGTATACTTTGGGGTCAATACATACTGGTAATTTAAATTATTTTATGTACCGTATAATTACCAATAATGTATATTATGATTCAAATAAAAAGTGAATTAATTTATTGTGTGATGAAGTGGACACTGGGTATGCTGTATAATTAATGTACACTATCTAGCCAAAAGTAATCGGAAACTATTGATTTTAGACGTTTTGTCGAAATGTCTAAAAAAATACTTAACAAATTGTCCTCTGAAATATATGAGGTGTCAGGACAATTCGTCAAGTATTTTTCTAGATATTCGACAAAACGTCTAAAATCGAAAGTTTTATCACAAATAAATGTAGAAATGTAAAAATGCATATAACTGAACTTTCTTGTCTTTATTCAAAATTATATAAAGTTTAAATTCACCAAAATTCAATTCATTTTTGGGACATTTCTCCCATTAAAATCATTGGACGTTTATAGCCTTATATTGATAGGAAAAGCTTTCCCACTCACACATCGACAAAAAAACCAACAGAACAACAATTTTCTTAATAAAAAAAAACAAGTAGTCTTTATTCAGTTTAAAATTTTTCATAATTTCACTGCATAAGCTTTCTATATCTTGTAGGCTTTGGTTCGGGGCAGTTTGCAAGTATAGCGATCTTTGGAAGAAGTTATTTCATATTACGGTAGCTGTTGGTGACTAGAAATTCGAATAAAAAGTGAATTAATTTACTGTATAATGAACTGGACACTGAATATGCAACATAATTAATGTATAATATACGGTAAATTCGTGTTAATAATATCATCAGCATAGAAAGCAACTTCGTCGAGGCAGTTTGGAAGTTTATATCCCTAGACTGATAGGGAAAGCTTTCCTATTCGCACATCGACAAAAAAAAAACAAAAAAACAACAGAATATCAATTTTCTTAATGAAAAATCAAGCAAACTTTATTCAGTTTTAACAATTTTCATAACTTGACTGCATAAGCTTTCTTGTAGGCTTTGGTTCGAGGCAGTTTGGAAGTAGCGATCTTTGGGAGAAGTTATTTTCGTATTAGATGTTGGCGACGAGAAATTCAAATAAAAGGCGAATTAATTTATTGTATAATGAACTTGACACTGTATATGCAATATAATTAATGTATATTATACGGTAATTTCATCAGGACAAAATCCCCTCCAGACAAAACCTCCTCCGGCTGCAGTCGTCGTTGCAAGGCTGATATTAATCCTTTTGTATAATACGGTCCAACAAATTTAGGTGTGTTTTTAGGCCAAAATTATTCGCATCATAGTACACGATGCTTAAGGTATTTGAGGACAGATTCACGTCAAGAAAGAAAACAGATATAAGTCAAGATAATAACTTTATTATCGAAACATATCATGAGCATACACAATAAACCTTCTTGTTATATGGCTATTCAATGAATCCGCCTTCAGTTTTTATAACTGCTTCAATGCGAGATCGAAACAGTCGACATGCGCGAATCAAATGGTCATGGTTCATATTGGTCATTATTCGAACAACGGCAGCTTTCAATTCATCTTTGGTGTTATGGGGGTGTTAATTGACCTCTCTCTCCACAACGCTCCATACGTAGTAGTCCAACAGATTCAGGTCAGGGGAGTTAGGAGGCCAAAGATGAGGAGTTACGTGATCATGGAAGTTGTCGGCCATCCATTCCTGTGTCATGTGAGACTTGTGTGCTGGGGCAGAGTCTTGCTGAAACACGTAAGGCCTGCCATTGCGTACCGTGAGTGATATTGGATGTTTTCATGGACAACATTTCTGATTGTTCCTTCCGACACATGGAGATCTTTGGCAAGTGACCTCATGGATGTTCTGGGATTGTCATCAATGGCCTGCTGCACTTGCTGAATAAATTCAGGTGTTTTAATGATGTCAGAGCGTGAGGCATGCTTTTTAAGCTTTGCTACTGGTGCACACTGCCATCTTTGGTCTCCAACTCCTTCCACACTTTGTGGACGAATGATCTTGCAACCTTTAGAAATCGTGATAACTCTAAATCGCTGTGATCTGCCTTTATTGCCATGATTACTACATGGTCTCTTCATGATTTGTGTTACTTGATGGTCCGCCATTTTGCTTTCCGGAAATGGAAAGGACATACAATTTACTATAGTGCAGCAGTAGCCAAACGAAGGTGTTCTCAAATACCTTATGCACCCTGTATAAGATTTACGGTACTCTTCAAAATGTATGTAATGATTTTTGCCAATACCTCCAGTTTTGATGTGAAAATTTACTCAATTACTTTTTGATGTGAAAATTAAATGTTCTATGGTACAGCAAAAAATAAACTCTTGTTTCTCACAATAATGGTATGAATTGCAACATTGAATATCTGTTCTGCTTTTTCTTTACATACGTTTCACATTTGGTTTTTGTTATCCAAACAGTGTTCAGTCCCAATTGATTCGGATAATCGATATCCTACTGCATATGAATCAGAGTTTAAAATTTCTAAAGCAGATTGAGATTACAGTATATCAAAATTCAGAACAAAGATAATATAATTTTTCTTCCCTTAACTTACAGATATATGACAGGGAGGATCTTTAAACAGTGGAGATGATGAAATTAATGGGTGATCCAACTGTGAGAAATCCTTCTGGTAACTTTCTCCATCAAAAAACTTAAATGGGTTGTTTGTCATGCAGGCTACTGGAGAGCTATTCCTAAAGAAAAATTATAGGAATCAATTTTTATTTATTATTAACACATGCACTGCAGTCAAAATATTAATTAGCAATCTTTCAAACAAATAAATATAATTAATAAGCTGCTACATTTAAATAACAACCAGTACATTCTAAAGCATCACTCCTAATTTGATCTCTGGATATCACGCTAATTTGAAAAATACTTGTTTCCCACTTATTAATAAATTAATGTAGAAAAGCTCCTTGCTTCTTAAAGTAAATATTCTTTGTCTCATTGATGATATAAGACTTTTTATTGTATCTATTGCTATTCCATTCCATCCTGCAATAATTGCCTCTCTCAGCTCTTCAACATTGTTTTCCGTGCTCATATACCTTATGCGCCGCTATGGCCTAGAGATTTTCTACCGGGTTCATCTCAGGACTTCTGGCTAGCCATTCCAAAAGTTGAATTTTTTCCCGCTTAAACCATTCCTGGGCTGACTTAGAAATGGTTGTGTGATTATCTTGCTGGAAACACCATCCTCGAGCTGCTAATTTTGGCGCCTGGCAACGTAATATTGGTCCCATCATTTCTTGGTACTTTTCAGAATTTCGTCGTCCTTTTCCTTCAATCAAATCTGTTGTGATGTTGATACCAAATCCACCCCAAAACATTATACTTCCTCCAACTACAGTATCATAGCAATGAATTATTATTCCATTCATATGAAATAAGTACTTAGCATTGTTTGTTAGCTTACTCTGCTGTCGCTTGAAGAATATCGGAAGCTGCTTTCGTAAATCATGCCAGTATAAGGTGTTGCCATCAGGACCATCAAAGTTCCATTTTTTTCATCTGAAAACACTACTTTACCCCATTCTTTACAGGCGTTCATGCCAAGATGGTTTTAACTGCTGATGATCCAATGCCCAGGCTTGCCTAAGTTCGGGAATAGGTTCCCCGGTTGTCATTCGTGATCATATCTGACACAGCACAGATTATTTCCAGCGTAACTGCATCGGCTGGCCGTCCACTGCGAGGTATATCTTCAAGTCCAGTCTTCCTTTCTTAAACTCGCATTATCAGGATGAAACTGTAGTTATACTCAGAGCTCTGCCAGATAATGTCTGCTGTAAAGTTCCAAAACAATCCAATATTTCCAAACCTTTCGAATAATCATAAAAACAATCATAGATGCCATGCCTGCCGATTCAGCTTAATTGTGTTTTACGTCTATCTGCTAATGCACGAGCTTTAGAATTGTGCCATGTGAAAACAATGCAATGTGGCGCGCTCAAAATATGATAGAGTGGAGTATTACTATGGGTGTACATGCTACATTTCGAATTTCAACCTTCTATCTCAATAAATGCAGAAATTATGAAGGGGATGGACGGACAGATGGATTTTATAAAACCAATAAGTAGCTCCAATCTTCCGCTTAAGCGAAGATTAAGTACTTGGAGAAAGAAAATAAATTTGGCAGCATTCCTGGCTAAAAGTGTTTAGAGTGCCCTTCATAATTTACGCTGTTCATTGTTGTTACATACAATTGCGATAGTGAGCACCACATGTTCACTTTGTCCTGTACCGCTTATGTTTAGTTGAGATGCATTTTCTGATCCTCATATGCTGCAATTGTTTCTAATAACGTTTCCAGATATGCAAAATGTTTCCTCATCACTAAAAACAATCTTAGAAAGAAAAACATTGTCATTGTTGTTTCTGTCGAGCAATGCCAATGCAAACAAAAAAACGTTGCAACTTATCATCTTTTCCCATTCATGAATAATGTGAATTTTATAGGGGTACAGCTTCAAAGAGGTATGCAAAAACCTTACGGATAGCACTCCTTGGAATGTTCAATTAGAAACTTGTACGATGCATTGATTTTGTTGGGCTGCGGGTGAACGCTTCCGTAATTTTTACAACACTTTCATTCAATGTCGATGGTTTTCCTGCATACTTCCTGTTGCCTGAAACTTTCTGAGCCAGTGATTTAATCATCTCTTATCAAGTGGGTCTTTCCCATTTTCCAAACAGTAACATCAATGAACTTTAATTGGAGATTTTAATTCCCATAATCATAGCATACATACGGCTTTCTGCTCGTGAGTCACCATTTGAATTATGATGCAATACCATGCTGCGCGCTGGGATCAGTCGTGTTAATGGAAGAAGCTAAAAACGCTGAGAGTTTTTGTTTTCATTTTGCAAGTTGCATAGAGATAGCTTTTCTAGTCATAACATTATGAATGTTTTTTTACAATACCAATAATTTATGCCCACCCTGCTTTATGTACTGCATAAAATTCAAAAGAGGTGATGCTTTTTTGAATTCATTAGGTAACACAGCTATAAAGTTTCCAGTTCCGATAAAAATATACATAATTTTTCGGCATTATTGAAAAAATTTTCAGTAGGATTGTCCATTGCAAGTACATGGGAGATGAACACGAGAGGCTTTATAGATGCAAATAATTTCACAATTTTATTTGTTTTTTGACACTCAAAATACCTAAAACAACAGAATGCAGTGAAGAAGAGAAAATGCCTCTGATAAAGCTGATTAAGGAAGGAAAATCACAATGAGCAGTTGCTAAAATAATTGTATGTGCTCTAAAAACTGTGACTTATATGTGGAAAATATACAAGACCAACAACTCTGTTCCTAGCAAGAAAAGAGCTGGTGTACCACTCAAAGTAACAAGAAGAGATGACCAGAAACTCAAAGTGATAGCTTTAAAAATGAGATCATCATCATCATCACAAGAACAAAATACCCAGTGGAGAAAATCATGTGTACGTGCAATCATCTGAACAAGCTTGTACCAAACACCTATAAAGTTAGTTCTCAACACCTAAAAATCATCCTTCGTTCCAAACACAGCTATAAAGTTTCCAGTTCCAATAAAAATATGCATAATTTTGCAGAAAGCCAGAATTTGCACTGTACTTACTATATCTGCAACATATCTGCGATTTAAATTAAAATGTTAATATAAAAGTTTAACACTCTTAGGACACACAACATTCGGGTATACAACAGCACTTAACGTTATATAGCTTCAAATGGTAACAGATTCAAATCATGAAAACTTTTATCATGCTACACTCCATTCTTCCAAACAATGAAGACCAATTTTTTCCTCTCAAAAACCAAGAATGAAAATTTAATAGTGATCACATGCAAGGCCACTAACGATGTAATGAACATTGCTTTTCCATGTGCTGTGAGTGCACACAAACATTACATATTCTGTTCAGAGAAGGGCATTAGTGGAGAAAGAGGTTTTCCAAATTGAAGCAGTGTTCCTGGCTTAAAATTAAAACTGCAAAGGAGTGCTATCAAGGCTTGTGGACCTGATGGGAGACAGGAACCTGGCCCGCAGATCGAGAATTTCTCCACTCCATTGGGCTTTCAACCGTGACAACTTGGTTGTCTTTAAGACACCTTGAGACAGCTTGGTTGTCCGTGGTGTCTACGATAGCCCAATTGGTAGAGGCATCAGCCATGATAGTCGAGGTTCCTGGTTCGAATCCGGGTCGCAGAATTTTTCCTTCCATTTTTCAATTGAAAAAAAAAAGCCATTAATCAGTTCACAGCAAGCTCATCGTGTATTTGTTCAACACTGCGCTTTTTAAACCCTCAATCCAGAGTAATTTTTTATAGCTTCAAACCGGGCTATTTTCAGCTGCATCCACCCCTTAACCTGCTTCACTGTGAAAACCTCACATGCAAGTGCTTTGTCCGCATGACTATGAAACGGGCCTTAGGGCCTTACTAAGCTGTATATGCATTCTGGCACCTTTGAGTCAATAACTGATTTTAACAATAAGACACTTGTCTTCAAGATAATGACATAAATTGGGCAATGAAGCTAATACCTTGTGTAACCTTGATCATGTTTAAACAATTATGATAAGAGTTATAGCATGAACGGGCTGTTACATGTCATGGGTTTTGGATTGTTCATATTCAGCCTTCAACAATTAAAATAATTCTAATAGAATATCAGTACATTACAGCAATTTTAGCATGTGCATGAATGTAAATAAAAGTTCTCTCAAGAAGTATGAAATGAATGCGACACATTCAAATGTATAATCTAAATTAATATGTAAGTCTTCTATTAAAAAAAAATAACCAAAAAAAAATTAAATTAAAAAAAAACAACTATTAAATTAAAATAAAGCATTTACGTAAAACTTCAATTATTCGTTCTCAATTTTGTTTTAGACGTGGTTCACAATATTTGAAGCAAGCATAGTTTCAAATTCCTGACAGTTTTAAATAGGCTACTAGATCTTCTTATAAACTGACATTCTCTCATATCTTTGTCATATCCATTCTTTTATAGGAATATTTATTTAATAAGGCTTCACGTTATTTTTTTTAAACGTCCTAACGTGTCCATCAAATATTTTCTCTATAATAGTCATTAAATTTACAGGTATTTATTAACAAATTGACTGTCAGAAAAAAAGAATTGAAGGGCTTCACTGAATCCAAGATTCATAATAAAACAAAACAACAACAAACCGTTTATAGCGGTCAATAAAAATTAAAATCTGATCGCTTCAATAAAAAGTGTCTACAGGTCAATTGATTATTAAATCGTCAATAGAAAGAAAACAATGAGGCCTATTTTTATATATATATTACAATGGAAAATGCTTAGCTTTATTATCATTATCTATTGATTAACATTTAAAAGTCAACTTACAAATTTAAACCTTCCGCCATGTTTCGCACAGTAAATAAAGGAGAAGTAGGAGTGGCTAAGAATGGGAAGCAGCAACTCAGCAGTAGCACAAAACCAAAGACGACTCGTCTATCACAACTCAAAGCGGCTTGGCTGAAAATAATCCATGCGCTCGTTAGATGGCAATAGTCATCTTTAAATGATTAGCAGAACTACGTTTATATTCGTGAAACAGTTTCTCAGCAGACGGGGACAAAGTAAACACAAGGTATTAACAGATATTTCGGCGATAATAAATTATATATATGTTTAATTATGCTTAAATAAATAATTTGTTAAAGCGCCAAAAGTGCGCGCACAGGCGTTTCCTTACTTCCCCCAACGACTCGGCCACCATCGTGCTGTTAATTTACGTATAATAAGTAACCTAACTGAATTCCTTTGATTTTAGACCATAATTATTAAGAAATTCACGTGTTAAGAAAATCAGGAAAATCCCAGGCTGGAGAACTAAAGCTGTAATCGGCCATGCCGTCACTGACCTCCGATGATGAACAATTATGGCCGCCCGTGGCTGATGCAATCCTGCACGGGATTCATGAGACTTCTTTTGACTTGAATTTCTTAATAAATAGGATCTAAAAGTAAGGCAGTTTATTTAACTCTAACTGAAGATAGTGTAGTTTTAAATTCAAAACGTGACCACGACCGATTTCAGTCAGTACGATACGAGAACTTTGTGGAACGTTAATCTCCACTTTAACCAGGAGTAAATGACGCGTTCTACTCGCTTTTACCTAAATGAAGTGTTCGTTTTTTTTGCAGATTTTTACGAAAATGACTACTAAGATATCAAATTTAAGTAAAAGATGAAAACAGGGAAATTTTGATTGTAGTTATGAACGCCTCAATGTTTATAAATCATAATTAATTCATATCTTATTCACATAAAAATGTTACTAAGCTTATATCATTTTTAGCAATTCGTTTAAAAGACATTAATGACTTTTAAAAGTGCTGATTGTAATTGCCAATGTTAGCGTCAATTTTGGTCTTGTGGGTTTCTGCGTCCAAGATATTACCCACAGTACCCTCTACATGCGGAGTTCTGCGTGCCAATATGATTCTTCAGTTTTCGAGGATCAGGACCTCCGCCTGCGGAACGATTTCTGCTTCTAACTGGTTAGGTCCCCAGTTTTTTTTTTTATCACAGTACTGTTATGAAAATAACCGCTTGGTACTTGCCGTTTTTAAGCTTCCAAATGGGCCCCTTCTAGGGTAATCCTCGGGTCTTGTCAAATACTCACAAGAACATACAGGGTGATTATGAAGTCACTATACATTTTGGTGAAAAATCCGTTTTATTGCAGCAATTACAGTATGCATCAACCAGATATCATACCAGGACACATTCTTAGTACATTTCAGTGTGTCCCCCTTGAACATCCCGGCACAGCTCCCAGAACATTGGGCAACAAAGCCGGTGTAATGTCATCCACTGCGGCTGTAATCCGTTGTTTCAGCTGTGCAATGGTGCGTAATCTTGATCTGTTACACTTTGGACTTGATAAAACCCCACGCAAAGAAGTTCATGGGGGTCAAATCCAGGTACTGTGGAGCCCACAGTCTTGGCGAGCCCCGACCAATCCATCTGCCTGGGAATGCGCGATTCAGGTAGTCCCGATCGACATTGGCAAAATGTAGTGGTGCATCATCCTGTTGGAACACAACGGTATCCTAAATCCCATCATCTCCAACTGTGCCTCCAGGAATTGCTCCAACATGTCGAGATACACGGTACCATTGATAGTCCCCTCGGCAAACATGAAGGCCCATAGACTTTGACCGTGTTACCCCCAGCCACACATTCACTTTGGGTGCGTTTGGATGTGCAAATAAATGAAATTCGTTAATGATTTCACCAAAATGTATAGTGACTTTATAATCACCCTGTATTATAACATAAATCAAACAATACATTGTACATTTACAAGACAACAGCAATTGATTTCTCCCCATCTACCATAGACGATGGAAAGGGCAACATTTTAGAGGTGCATTAAAAAGAAGCTTTATGTATCATGTCCAGGGAAAGTTTTTTCGTTTCTTCACCCTTACTTTTTGAATGGTTACAATCCTCTTATGGGATGATTTGAATAATGCAATTTTTTTTTACATTAAAGAGAAATAATTGCTCATTCTTTAGCACTTACTTGTTTAAGTGAAAACGTTCAATTTTATTTTTTTAAAAAAGACTGAAATGGCACCTACATCACCAATGATTCGAGCCTGCCTGTTGGCCATAAAGCAGCAGAGGCTGCTTGTAACATTTGTACAGCATTCGGTGATGATTCTGTCACCGACCAGACGGCACAGAATTGGTTCAAAAAATTTAGAACTGGCGTCTTGAAGATTCTCTTGAGTGTTTGGTGAACAACAGCTGGTGTAGTCCATTATCAGCTCCAAAATCCAGGACAAACTATCACAGCAGACGTGTATGTTAGTCAGCTTCAACGTACACATGAAATAATCAAGCTAAAACAGCCAGCTCTTGCGAACCGTAAGGGTGGTGTTTTTCTTGATGACAACGCACGTCCGCATACGGCAAAACTGACCCGTCAGGCAATAAACAAACTTGCCTGGGAAGTGTTACCTCGTCCACCGTACTCTCCGGATATCTCTCCAACAGAGTATCATCTTTTCCGATCTCTCGATAACCATTTGAGAAACAAGTGCTTCAAGACAGAAGAAGAGCTAAAACATGAACTGGGTGTGTTTTTCAACTGTAAAACTCGTGACTTTTATAAAAAAGGAATTTATGATTGAGTATCTCGTTGGGAGAAGGTTGTTGATAATGATGGAGATTATTTCGATGAATAAAAAAATTCATTTATGCATTAATCTGAGTGCCAATTGTAATTTAGCAAAAACGAAAAAACTTTCCATAGACCTGATATTTTACGTAGATTTTACCACAGGGGCGGCGCGATGCGGTAAGGAAAGTAACGTTGTATGGGGGCGCATTGTAGGTTGAAAGAGCGCATATTTTAACGATTTGCATAGGGGCGCCGAAGAAGCAGATTTCGAATTTGCAATGAAGGTACTCTTTGTTTGATCAGAGGTATATGGAGTAATACAAGTAGTAATTATTGTGTGCGTTTCTGCGCTGCACTTCTTTTTTAACCCTTAATACGATGAGCGGTCGTAAAGTCATTACAATCAAATGAAAGAACGATCGCTTTTGAAAATGTGTGGTGCCACTTGGAAGTGGCATCCCTCGATTACCGCTAAACACCGCCAGAGCGTCGAAAGCAACATGGAATTTGTATTCAATAATGGGCTTGAGCAAGAATATTAGTGCTGATTCTGAATACAGGCCTTAGTGTCCGTTTATGGTGACAACACCCATCGTACGAAACGATCACCATGTGGCGTCGACGTTTCCAGTGCGGCCAGACAAGCGTGGAAGGCGAACTTCGGAGCGGACGCCCCTTCGTCTGTGCCGAGCCACAAATTGCGAAGCAAGTGGAGACGATAGTCCTCTCAAACCGCTGTATCACCATGGAACAGATCATGGGTCAGACCTCTGCACGACAACGCGCAGCACATTCCGCATATGAAACCATCCGCCGTATTAACCTGACCTGGCCCCAAGAGACTTCTTCCTCTTTCCTCGCCTGAAGAACCCACTTCGTGGATGACATTTCCAAGACGACGACGAGGTCATCTTAGAGGTGGAGCAGTTCCTCAGCAGCCAAAAGGAGAACTATAAAAGTGGCATCCAGCAAGTCGTCCATCATTGGGAAAAGTCAGTGGCCTTGGGAGGTGCATATCTGGTGGAAGAGGACTGATGCTACCACCGTGCAGCCTCACCCCATCTCCCATTCTTCTAGCTGATTATAATGACTTTATGACCACCCCTCGTATACAAAGAAAGGTTCTCTGAGGGCCTCAGAGCGTGATTTTTATGATCCTGTTCTAACTACAGAGGTTGAGTCAAAAGTAGTGGCCGACTCGGGAGGGGGGGGGGGGGGTAGAGTTTTGACGAATTCTGGGCGAAGAGCATTTACCACAAGGGTATATCACAGTTTATTGAGAGAAAAGAGTGGGAAGAAACGTCAGTATGAATTTGAATGCCGTAGACATTATGCCACCTGCGTCAGCCAGTGTAAAAATATGGCAGAAAAATTGGTGATACGCGGGCTTCTTCGTCACTATTGGAAAAAAGGGGCCAGTGCGCGAGCAGCAGCCGCCGAGATTTGCAGGGTGGAAGGTCAGGGTGTGACCAATGAACGGACAGCACGATGGTGGTTTTCCCGCTTTTCGTCTGGAGACATGGGCCTGGAAGATGCGCCAAGGAGCAGAAGACCCAAAGAAGTGGATGACGCAGCCCTATGGCAACAAGTGGAAGGCAACCCAGGCAGCACCACCCGTGGACTAGCAGCGGTCATCGGGACATCATAATCGAGTGTGGTTCGACATCTGCACGCCATGGGAAAGGTCAACAGGAGCTGCCAAGTTGTGCCCCACGAGCTGACGCCCGCGCAAGCACAACAACGGGTGAAGGTGTGTCGTCAACTACCGGAAAGAATCGAGGTTCTGCCACATCTAGCATACAGCCCTGACCTGGCACCTTCCGACTACCATCTCTTCCGGTCCATGGCGGACTTCCTGCGTGGACGGCTCTTCGCCAATGTCAGTGAGGTTGAAGACGCCGTGCGTGACTTTTTCGCCCAGAAACCGGAGGAGTGGTTTCGCGAGGGCATCCCCGACTGGCTGATCGTTGGCGATGAAGACCATCGAATATGATGGATTCTACTTTGAAGATTAGCAATGAGTGGTTCCTGTCTGGTGTCCATTTAAAAGTTTGCGCGGTGATCGGCCACTACTTTTGACTCAACCTCCGTATAACAATTATTTTACTCCCAGGGGTCTATATAGAATTTCAGAATCCATACCCTATTTTGTGAAAAAAATACGATTTTTCTGAAAATTTTTAACAAAAAATAAAAAACACTGGGCTTAATTTTAAAAAACTCTTTTTTATTATTTGAATTGACATTATTTACGTTGATAAATGCCCATTTTTGAAGGTAATACGTTGATAAACGAGTTAAAATTTTGTGAAGATACCGTTTCCAATCAAAATAATTTTGTGAAGATACCGTTCCCACTTAAAATACGTGGGGCGATTGATAAATAAGGTCTCCATGGCTGTAACTTTTTTATTTGTTAACCGATTTTCAAAATTCTTTTTGTATCTTATACTCACATTTTTTCTCTATGTGAGATGCACTATTCACTTTTCGACATAGTCCCCATCCCTTTCCACGCATTGCGCCAACGCGTGACTAGTTGGGTGAACCCGTCGGAGAGGAATTCCGGAGTTGTTGTCGACACCAGGATTGAATGGCAGCTTTGGACCCTCTTCAGGAGTACGATAACGTCCGCCCGCACACGAGTCACCACACACCAGAGGCGTTGCAGCGCCTACAGTTCAAAGATGAAAAATTGCAGTTCAAAAATGAAAAACTTTGCACATTGCGACTTTCACCACTTCCCAAAGAAGAAAGAGCCCCTTAAGGGACATGAGTTGGTTCTCACGGCGAGGTAAACGCTACCATTCAATCCTGGTGTCGACAACAACTCCGGAATTCCTCTCCGACGGGTTCACCCAACTAATCACGCGTTGGCGCAATGCTTGGAAAGGAATGGGCACTATGTCAAAAAGTGAATAGTGCATTACATAGAGGACAAATGTGTTGTATGGAGATACAAAAAGAATTTTGAAAATCGGTTAACAAATAAAGTTACAGCCATGGAGACCTTATTTATCAATCGCCCCTCGTAATTTTGTGAAGGTACCCTTACACGGTACCAAATTGGCCCTAGATAGATCCCTGACTCCTGATTTTTCAGTGTGTCCCGCATCGGTTTAAGATACCGTAAATACTGTATTAAGCGCCCGGGCGCTTATTTGCAAAAATTCAGCGGACCCCCAGGCGCTTAATGCAGGCGGGCCGGTATTACAGGTCCGGCGTTTATAAAATTATGCACAACTGTGATGGATACTATTCTGCAAAATTCTCGCCCTTCTCCTTCATTTTTTCTAAAGTATCCTGCTGTGTTTTCCATTCTCGTTAGGATCAGTGCTAAACTGTCTGGCTGTAGCTAATATAGAATAGTTTTCAGCCTACTTTACTGTTGCGAGATTAAAATTGATGCTATAATTGTGAGGTTTTCATTTTTCATTAACTATATTGTTTGACTGAATCCAAAATTAAAAGCAAGAAATTAGAAGACAATCATGCGGGCATCTAATTTCCGGTTTAGCAGTGTCATTTGGGAGAGCAAACATTCCCGTGAGAAAGCAGCAAGAGAAGAAAAATCCACGAAGTGAACTAAAATAAGCGCCCGGGCGGTTGTTGAAGGTCCGGCGCTTATTTGCAAAAATTCAGCGGACCCCCAGGCGCTTAATGCAGGCGGGCCGGTATTTCAGGTCCGGCGCTAAATACAGTATTTACGGTAGATATTTTGTAATAAGCTTAATCTTCTTTCAAGGACCCCACTTGGTATACTAAGTTAGAAATCCAGCATGTTGTTATCCTTGTTCTACACAGGGCCTGAAGGTTGTAAATTTCATAAAATGACCCGCTGACAAAGGTCAGAAGATTCTGCATTAGTGTGATGTGAGTGATCCGGAAGGTGCCTTGAGCGTATTAAAAAGAGTAAATACCTTTTGACTGTGGCTGTAAAGACTATCAATAGGAGACATAAACCAACCGCTTTTCCACAAAGAATTTTAATACACATGTATGTACATTTTGGTCGCTAATGCGGTCTTCTTTCAGAGTCATGCTGAAAGAAGGCCACGTAGAGACCGAAATGTACATACATGTGATTAAAATTCTTTGTGGAAAAGCGGTTGGTTTGTGTCTCCTATTGATTGCCTTGAGCGTATCTGATGACGGAATTTATTCCAGAAGATGTGTCAGAATCGGAAGGCAGTGTTGAAATGAATTCTGAAGAAAATGACATTGCTAGTGTGGACTCGGCCAATCATCCACAGCACGCATTTTGCATACCAACAAGTGGTATCCATTCAAATTTAAGATGCAGCAAAAATCGTCCGGGGATGATCCGGACAGACGTGAGTTCTTTACCTGGGCTCTGGACAACTATCGATTAGACATTTGCACATAACATTTTATTCAGTGATGAGGCAAATTTTTATGTCCGTTGTGAGGTGAACCGTCATAACATGAGATATTGGAGCGATACGAACCCTCATTGGACATACCATCCAAAGTCGTTCGATGTTGTGGGATATGGCACCCGTTTATTTGGGTCAATTTTCATAGACTGTACCCTAAATGCCAATGAATACCTGCGAATGTTACAGAACACGGTGTTCCCGTTATTGTTAATGGTAGTTTTCCAAGTGTTTTCCAGCAGGATGGTCATTGGCTGGATAGGCAATTACCTGGTCATTGGAGTAGCCAGCGGGGTCCGTGCGGAGTGGCCACCACGTTCCCCAGACCTCTCACAGCTAGATTTTTACCTGTGGGGCCACTTGAAACAACTTGTGTGTGCAATGAAAATCCAAAGCATATGTCACCTTCAACAAAACATCCTACAGGCCTGTGACAGCATCACCCTCGACATTCTTGTGCGCATGCATAATGAATGGTTAAAGCACCTTGAGCCAACACGACCTAGAGAGAAGGCCTGCACACTGAAACGTTACACATTGTTACATCACCTAACTTGGTCATAAGAAGGCAAAATTTTAGGGCTTATTATTGGTAGAGATACGATTAACGATTGACAAAGTGGTGTTGCTTGAGTTCTGTGTCCAGTAGCAGGGACAACATTGAACATATCCTTTACTGCTGCAACCCATTTGTGTGTGTGTCTTTGTTTGGAAAGTGTCCATGTTTTTGTGAATAACTTGTGCACCACAACAGATTGCAGAAATGAACTCCTTAGGAAAAAACTGGTGTTATTTGATATCTCAAATGACCCCCTTCTCATTTAAGAAAACGAACCATAACCTAAAATGGCGGTCAAACTCTAAAACTGTCCCAAAAGATAGAGCACCTATTGTATTCCCTATTAGCATGATCACATCGTTCATTTTATACACCATTTCCGAAATACAACTATATCCAGTGAGTTTTGACTCATCCTGATATAAATTTATACCGGTTCATAATGATAGCCAAGTCAGTAAGGTCACCTTCAAGGAACACAGTCTTACATGTACCATTGCACAGTGGGACAGATGAGGAGATATTTGGCCAAAATGAATTTTGTGAACTGTGAAGAAATGCCCAAAACCAAGGATACAATGGTAGCAACGTGAATAAAATAACGCATCTTCCAAAAGGATAAGGTTGTGACCTGTATGTATGCATAGTTTCAAAGTTCGTTTGTGTATTAACTCGCTCGGCAAAGTGCGGAGTTTTGAGGAGTTTAATCAAAGTTTTAGTGAGTAATGTTAAGAAGTGATGACGCCGAATAATTCATGTATATACTGTAAATTATGTTTTAAAGTGCAGATATGTGATGTTAGATAGAACTCGTCCTGCATAATACGCGTGCACTCCTAAAATTTAAACTTCTTGAAGAGCAGGGGTTCTCAACCTTTAAAAGAATAGTTTCTTGCATCAACCCCTTTACATTTTTGTTCACAATATACATGTACAACAAAATCGAAATACATAAATAACTACTCTATTACATGACTATTACATTTTATAATACAAAGAAAACATTTAAAAAATTAAAATGAGTTATTTGATTTATGCTTTAATGTCTATTGTAGAATTATCATTTTTGTTTTTAACTTTCTTTCTTTTTTTCTTACTTACTTTTTAAACCCACTTATTCGTCAGGATAGCAGGGGCAGCAGCCCTATGGAGAATCTCCAGCTCTCGCGATCTTCCGCTATCAGGCGCATGTCCTCAGTGGTAACATCCAAGGGACTCGAATACAGATTCTCCATGTAGTCTAACCACCTGGTTCAAGGCCGACCCCTTGGTCTCTTACTCACTGGTTTGGACAATTGCAACTGCCTGGAAGACAGGTTTGCGGCATCTATATAAAATGGCTATACCAACGAAGCTGACCTCAATGTGGAGAAGTAGCAGCTCAAAACCTAAAGGCTCCGTTATTGTGCTGCTGTGTGCTGTGCACTCTATCAAGTAGTGTAAATCTGCCATACTTCTCAGGAATCTCATTTCAGCCGCTTGCGCCCGCGATCGTACTCTTCTGGTCATTACCCAAGACTCGTGACCATTGGTGAGAATGGGGACAAAGATTTGAAAACAGAGAGCTTGGCTTTTTTTACCTAGCTCACGTTTCGTTACCACGGATCGCCGCAATTCACGTTTGACACGACCGATCCGAGCACCCACTTCTCTGCCCTGCCGCCAATCACACGTGTCTCAATGGGGCTCCCATGACATGGAGAGGCGCACTGAGCAGGCTGTCTTGAAAGGACCAGAACCTGTCTTAGCCATACTCTTTTTCATCCCGGCCTCTTCACACTTGGCTGCAAACCATTCTTGTGCATGCTGAAGGTTAGTGCAAGAAAACCCAAGACAAGATCGTCAGGAAAGAGCAACTTCTCCAGTAAGCAGTTACCTCATCGCCTCGGCTGCCCCTGTCTATCCAGTCCATAAAGATAATAAACAAAATGGGTGACAGTATCACCCTTGGCGGAGTCCGACACGCAAGGTGAATGATCTTGACTTAATGCTAGTTATTCGGACGCACATTCCAGAGCTTTCGTACAGAATCATGACAGCCCATCCACTTCATACTCTTGCAGCACTCTCCAGAGTTTTGTTTTTAATAATATTTATAAACCCTATCTCGTATATAATCGGTTATGCAAGAAATATATAAAATATAATTTTTCAAAAAAATCCACAAATTCAGTGATGATAATTGCACAAAATTTTTATTAACGCAATGGCTGTGTTTGATGTGTTGACATTATTAACTTGACTAAAGTAAGCTTCGAAAAGTAGGAATGGGGAAAAGTTAAAAATGTTATAAAAATAAGCAAATACTGTTAATAAAGGTGATTCAATGATAGCTTTTAATCTCGGACATCTTTCACGGATAACTCTACAATTCCAAACATCACTAAAGCCATGTGTTCTGAATAAGACTTTTGATTCAATGTCCTCCTTGAATTCAATTAACTCTTCCTGCAAGAAGATATCAACAGCTGATAAATCGCAGTCAAATGGTTGTACGATCCATCCTGGCATATCCACATTTTCAATGTCTTCGAAGCGAACATAGATTTCATTTTTAAAATGTCTTAGGTGATTTTTATATAACAGTATAGCTTCTGTGGAATACACTCCTTTTCAATAACAGATAGACGCATTAAGTTATCAAAGTAACGAAAATCTTTTCGATTCAATGTCGAACTGATACAAAAAAAAAAAAAAAAAACTATCTCTGATTTATTCCAAAAATTAATCAACTTATTAATCTGACTTATTAATCGACCCCTTGATCATCCCCTTTGAAATTTCATCGACCCCCAATCGAACATTTGAACATTATTTATCTCCTCAAAATTTCTTCAACCCGTTGAGACCCCTGATGTAAAGTAACAATAATTTACTGTCCGCGCAACACGAGAAGACTGCTGAGTTGCTTAAAGTGCTCGTATGATGTCGCTGCAGTTGCAGATGAATCTATTCAGTGTTGGGGGACAAACAGCCAAATTTGAGTCGATCCATGTTTCATCGATGTAAACAAAAGGACGATTTTCTTCCATTTTTTTCATATTTCTCAGGTATCTACCTCTCCATGCAAACGTTTTCATTTGTTTGGAAACGGCCAGAACTCATGTTTGCTCATAACTATAGACTGATCTGCAACTATAGCGACACACCATACGAGCACATTGAGCAACTCAGCGGTCTTCTCGTGGCGTGCGGACAGTACGTGCTGAAACTTGAATTTATCCACAGGGTATCTATAAAAAAATGTACTAACACTTTGAATGACTATAAAAACATTATTTATGAAGATAGAGACAAGTTTAAAGGCTTGAATTACAGAAGACAAATGTAATTAAAGAATCATGTTCGCAAATGTTCAAATTGACGACCATCATTTTCCTAACGCGCACCAATGGATTCGCAAACGTCACAAAACAAAGTGTTAGTACATTTTTTGAGATACCCTGTATATCAATTAGTCGTACTGTATTTCAAAGACAGATTAACTCCACCTTCCCCTAAATCTTGTAGACTTAATGCTAATTTGTGTGGAGTTACATGCATAGATTTGCTTTTTTTAGTATTTGCTGCATATCTGGTATCGTCTGGGATGAAAACATGCCCTGATCTTCGCCAAAAGATGGAGAAGAAAAAGTCTGAAATACAGAGGCGATTTCGAAAGAAGTGGAACCACGCATGACCTCGTAATATTGCCAGAAGATTCTTCCAAAATCTGATCATTTCTGTAGATATCACTGGCATTGTCTCATAAAACAGTAGGCTAGTAATCGGAGGAGGCTCAAGAAGCCAGGGAATTTGTCCAGAAGGAACGGTAGAGAATTTGTCCAGAATTGCAACGAATGAAGACCTTTTTCATATACTCCTGACTTCTGATATCTAGCATCAGGAATTTACCACGGAGATCTTGCAGGTCACCGCCAGAGACACCATTAACTTCATATCAGCTCCTGCAACTAGGTGTCAAGAAGGCTGCGAAACTTCGGACTCGGACTTAAGCCATCATCATCAGATTTCTGCTTAAACAGGTCCTAAATACATCTTCTCCATTTTTCTCTATGCGTCTTTCTCTATCCCGTGCTCTTACTTTCGTCTCATCATACTGTCTGTCCTCCTATATTCAGAATGTCAGTTATCTTTATTCTCCTTCCTCTTTTTCCCCTTCCTTTCGCTATGCTTCTATCACTTCCCTCAGCAAAGACTCTCTTTTATCCTATTTCTTTTTCTTCCCGTTATAATATTCAACAACATTCTCTCTTCACAGCAGTTCTTCATTTCTCATTTTATCTGACTAAAGGATATTTAACATCATCTCCAGATTTAAGTCATACAGATTAAAAAGTATAAGTCGTATTTTTTCATTTTTTATTACTTTGAATAACATTTTTCTCGTTTCAACCGTTTGCATCACAGTTCATTACTAATTTGTTAACTAAATCCCAGTTACCAATGAACGATTTTGACTTTCTTGCACGATTCCTCGTGACTACATTAAGCACTGCATGAAAAATACGTCTACGCGGTTAGCGGACAACGTTAAGCCTAAAATGGCAAAAACTGACTCGACACAGGTTTCAGTTATCTCCTAATAACACTGTCCAACAATTTTTAACTTTCAAAAAATTACTAGGCGAAGAGTAGTTGACTTTTGGTAATTTGGGTGCACTGATTCCGAATCTGTAAACCGTTTTTCTCTATCGGATCTCAATTTTTGGTAAATCGCATACTAAAATTTCCCATTTGCCCATTTCGATAGAGCAAGGAAGCAAAACGAACAGCATATATGTGGTGCCCATTTCTTATCTTGATCTCCCACTTCAATTTCGAAATGTAGATTATAAAGTTTTTTGACGTAATTTGATATTTTGCGCTTATAAACCTTTGTTGTTACATCCACAAATATAACAAAAATTATCTGGATTGTTTTTACAAGTTCCTCTAGGCATTTTCATTTAAGTATTATATGTAGCTGAAAATAATATATATATATATATATATATATATATTTAAAATATATTAAGTAATTTTGAAACTTATGTGTAAGTGTCAAATTTACATAAAAATATAAAAATTTCAATCACGATTTACGAAAAATTGAGCGTCATTTTTGTAATCTACGCAAAAATTAACCTTAGAAACGGTGCTTCTCTGTTCAGTATTTTTTTTTTGTTGTTGGACAGTATAATCGGAAAGTACAAAGTCTTGTCGTAAGTAAACGCAACATCAACAAATAGCCAGGGAAGAGGATGAACGGGAAGCGCAGGTCGTAACAGTTCCAATGCTATTCAAGTGAAATCGAAACAGCGCCACTGGTCTCCAACGGCCAGGCCGCTAAGGAAGGGAAATTCCGCTGTTGATAAACCCTCCCTCCGGCCTTCATGGTGCTGCTCCACAGGCTTCTCCTATCCCCCTCCCCACCCGTGCTGTTCTTTTGACCACCCTCTCGTAAATACTATTTTATTCCGTTCATTTAACGTTGGGCGTACGTATCTCTTCATGTTCCTAATGTGTCAATGCAGCACAATACGTAACTCTTCTGTTCTGAGTTGTAACGTGTCAATGCAGCACAATCTGGCACCGCCTGTCTTGACTTGTCGGAGAAAAAAATAAAATCGGGCACTTAGTTGTTGGATTCGCTGATGACATTCGTTGAATAGAAGAACAACTGCCATGAATGCGCCGCGCAGAAACGGCTCTTTGAAGAAAACCAATCACCTTGTAGGAAATTATATACAAATACAATTTTATCTAAAGAAGGCTAGATTAGAGAGAGTAGAAAATAACTGCTCCAATCTTGGAATTTTATGTTCACCTAATAATTTATTTAGTATGCAGTCACTTATTTAAAACTGTATTTTTCATCTAAGGCTCAGTTTCGATTAAAGTCGAAGCAGCCTGGCCGCTTGGATCGCTAATTACATCCGATTTCACTAAATCCCCCGAGCTTCGCTTCCCATTGTAATTCTTCCCTGAAATAGCTTCCACCTCAGGACAGCGGTCCTTAGAAAACCCACCTACACAAGCCAAGAAGCTGAAAATATCTCAAAAAAATGTCGGACGCATCATTCGAGAAAACCTGAAACTGCAGTGTGGGCATAAAGGCTCTTGGTCATCGTCTGTTGAATAGCACATCCCCTAATGGCAGAAACCTTATGAATGATATTTTGCATAATATAGATGGTAATGGGTGGCCACCCTAGATAAAGGTTGGATATTCATAACACGAAGACACCAATAAGCTATTCATTATCATAGGCATAGCCAGGGAGGGGGAGACAGGAAATCAAGTAAACTTGCATCAGGTACTTGATTTTTGGTGGATATGAGATGTACAAGGGAAAATTTTGGACTATTGGAGTATTGGCTTTATTCTGCAAAGATGGGGATGATATTTGGTACACTTTTCCACATAATTTTCTCACATATACACTTGCCCCTCCCCTCCAACATAAATCCTGGCTACCCGTCCATGTTCATTAGCGTCACAAAAATGGACTACTTTCATCAACCAATGTAAGACGTTTTCTATAGGGATTTTGGTTGCAGCTGCATATTGTGCTCGTGGTAAGTTTAGATTGCACTAGATGCTGCTAACATTAAAGTCAAAAGACATCAAATTATACATTAGTTGCACCCCCTACTATAAGAACATCATAGAAAAGGGATATTCAAAATGATTTGAGAAAGTAGGAAAATACATGGGCGGTCCGACAAAGGTACACATGAAAGTTATGGGAACCAATTTATTTGGGAAAGTTTGAAAATCAAGCTACATTTATACATGGTAATGTTCATTTTTCAACTTACAAGGGACATACACGTAGTTGTGCGAGTACTTTTTTTTTTTTTGCACGCAAGCATACCTTGGAAGCGATAGCGTTGCTTTCAGGTGAAGTGGATTCGTGTGTATTGTTGAGTAGTGAAGGAAGAAGTTGAGTGCGCAATAATACACATTCTCGCGGCTTTAACAATGGAGTCTTTGTATGACTATGTGCGCTCAAATTTTGTCGTTTTCTCGGTTTGTTTTGAAAGAAACAAATTTAGCATTTTCTTATTTTGCAAGCATCAATAGTAGCTTTAGATGAGCAACATATTTCAATTTGGTGTGAATCTGTGAGGTATATATTCGTGTAGTTCCCTTGTTAGTCACCGTTTGGATTCGGTTTGCACCCCCCCCCCACCCCCCCGCGAAATTGGCCACCATCTCAATTAAATCTGTTACATGGGGGAGCCCCTCCCCGCACAAGCAAGATTGGGCCAGCCTCCTTCCCCGAAGAACAATTCTGGATACGGCCCTGTTGCCAAGTGTGCTCTTGACTTCCTGGTCGTGTTCCTGCCTGCCTTTGTGTCTGTAGGAATACCAGTTATCACAAGCGAATGTATAACCATTCCCCTCCTTATTGACAATTATTATTAGGCAGAGCTGTTCCCAGAATTTTATTTCGGGGAGGGGGGCTGAGGAGGGGCTGGGCTGGCCCAATTCTGCTAGCGGGGGAGGTGCCCAAGCAACATAATTAGTTGGCAAGAGGTCAATTTCGCGGGGGAGAGGGGCTGCAACCCCCTTAGTCCCGTCCCCCCTCCGGTTACGGTCATGTTATTAGGTATATGGCAAACAAAAACTCGCCCATCACTGGAAAGAGGGGATCGTCAAGTTTCTTGAGGATGCTGGTAGAATCCTCCACGGTCTCCGTTGTTTTCGATATGGCGTCCTCTGCTAGTGCGAGTCGGCGATTACCATCCAGAGCGAATTTCGTATAACATTCTGAAGGAAAGCCCCTTCTGCTAAGAGCATTAGAAAATGGCATCAAAGTTCCAAGAAAAGGGCTGTTTGTGTAAGCAGAAACGCACAGGTCGTCCTCGTACACCCTATTCCAAAAGCATTTTCACTGAAGTCAGATTAATCGGTTCAGGCAAGAAGTCTAGTTCGAATCACATTGCACGATGCCATTTATTGTTTCATGGCAACAAGGATAAGTAGGCATAATAAATAATGTCAAACTGTTTTAATTGAAATATGATTTTGAGTCTTTATTAGGATAGTTTTCATTTATTATTAATATTGTTATTGTTTTAGCACAAATGCAGTATAATAACGTGAAAATTACACGAGGAAGTAAGCGATAAGTTGGCAAAACACGCTCAATAATATAATGGCGAATACACGAATTAAATCATTACATGTTTTTCATGAAATAATCAGTAGTAGAAAATAAACTTTAAGTTTGCTTAAAATTTAACAAAATAATAGTATTCTAAATATATAAAATATAATTCTATTATGGTATTTCATAGGGAATAGCTGCTAATCTTTCGAAATGAAATATCTTCTGGCTTTATGCTTAATAACGTATCGGCAAACAAAGTTGTATTCTCATCTATGACGGGAAAAATAATGTATATATAACAATACTGTATCTTATATATGAAAAAAGCATATATTTATGCAGTATACTGTATGCTGTTTACTATACGCTATATAATACATATATGGCGGCTTGAACAATTTCGCTATCAAAATATTAGAGAATTTAAAAAGTAATTAGTAAAAATATCAATGTTCGAAATACAGAAGAAATAAATAAATACATTAAATATTTTTTGATGAAAATAGGAAAGAAAATTCCGCAGCCTGGATTCGAACCGGGAACCTTCAGCTCTTCAAAGGTTCCTGGTTCGAATTCAGGCTGTGGAATTTTCGTTCCTCTTTTTATCAATAATTTAAACATCTGAGGTTTGGCGTAGGATAAACCCTCATCGAATATTCTTGAGATATTCTTAAATATTTATTGCTTTGTTTTTACTAAGTGCGTTAAATACCGTAAATACTGTATTAAGGGCCCGGGCGCTTATTTGCAAAAATTCAGCGGACCTCCAGGCGCTTAATGCAGGCGGGCCGGTATTACAGGTCCGACGCTTATAAAATTCTGCACTACTGTGATGGATACTATTATGCAAAAATTTCGCCGCCGCCTTCATCTTTTCTAAAGTGTTCTGCTGTGTTTTTCATTCCCGTTAGGATCAATGCTAAACTGTTTGGCTGTAGCCTCTGTAGAATGGTTTTCAGCCTACTTTACTGTTGCAAAATTAAAATTGATCCTATAATTTTGAAGTTTTCATTTTTCATCAGCTATGTTGCTTGACTGAATCTAAAATTAAAAGCAAGAAATTAGAAGACAATCATGCTGGTATCTAATTTCCGATTTAGCAGTGGCATTTGGGAGAGCAACATTCCCGCGAGAAAGCAGCAAGAGAAGAAAAATCCACGAAATGAACTAAAATAAGCGCCCGGGCGGTTATTAAAGGTCCGGCGCTTATTTGCAAAAATTCAGCGGACCCCCAGGCGCTTAATGCAGGCGGGCCGGTATTTCAGGTCCAGCGCTAAATACAGTATTTACGGTATTTCCACTGCAAAGTCTTTCTTATTGAAATAAAAAACAGTGATTAATCTTTTCAGTTAAAAGTACTGTAATTCGCCCACATCAGTCATAAACCTGATCCCTATTTCCACTCTGGACGGCCAAGTCCAGTTTAAACTTCGTTCAAACTACTAGAGTTTATAACTGATCAACTTCGCTTAGCTCAACTCCTGCCAAGCAAGTGAAAACGCTTTTGGAATAAACTGTACCTCTGATGAAAACATAGAGCGTCTTCAACAAAGTTTCTTTCGCAGTTCAGTTAAGTCTGTTGAACACTAGTAGATCACCGTTTCGAAATTGATGATATCAGTAATATTTTGTACTTTACCGCACCTCTGTATGTTTATTTTAACAATAAATACAGCATTTGAAACGGATACGGACTATTGAATCGCCTGTACCTGTACTATAGTCTACGTACTGATAAAGAGGACGCTATGTCTGTGCGAAGCTTTCACTCCATTTCTTAATGCACAGTTCCAAATCATAATTGCTAATCGCATGCATGGGAAAAAAGTCACTGCGTCGACGGTCACGCATGCCTGGTATCGAGGAGATGTGAGTCCATCTTGCCAGTTGCAGTTATAATCTTGATGACCAGTCATACCGTCCAATCGCATGTATGAAAACTTCCTTTAAACTTCCATACCACATTGGGAATGCGGGGTGAAGTCGCTTTCCTCAGCCCTCCCCGAAATAAAATTCTGGGTGCGGCCCTGAAATGTAGTTATAATAAATTATCCATTGAGTGTACGTTAAATTAACGCCTATTGTTACAATCGTTGCATTCATTATGGCATATAAAATTTCTCGGTATATTTAAGGCTACTATTAAAAATCAGATAGTTATGCTTATCTGAACAGTTTTCTATCAAACCGGGGCAATGCCGATAATAAAAGTAAAAAAAAAAGGCGCTAAAACGAAAAAAAGTGAGATTCTCGAAAATTATAATTGGCCGACCAAAGGTGGCTTATGTGTTCGTTTCCTCAACTCAATTTTTTTTTTTCACGGAATCCAATTTCAAATAGCATGAATCGCGAAATATGCGGAGATTTTGAAGAAAATAAAATTCCGTTATATACGTATGTGACCAATATTCTGCAGCTAACTCCTCCGAAATGGCAAATAGCAGAACAAATAAAATTGATACATGCTTAGAGAGTACCTTAAACTGTGCCTTGAAGGTAACATGACATTGGTTAATCCTTTTTAACAGATATTTTTTCTTCTAAAAATGAAGAAATAAGTCGCATTCATCCCAGCGAACAAAAATCAATAATTTCGACATATACGGACTCCTCACATTAAGACGAATTTTTTTTTTTGTATAAGGGTCGTCGTACAAATGAAAACGAAAATTTGTGTGGGGAAAAAAAAAGACGATGTGTAGGATCGTAAGTTTTTGTTTTCAACAATTGCCAAACCCCACGTGCAAATTGACAATAGGTTGCAAGTGTTGCATCACTTGAGAAAGAACGATAGCTCGCGCTTCGAAGCTCTGCGAGTAATCGCTTCGTCAAAACAACAAAATGAAGTCAACGAAACAGGAACAGAGAGCAGTATTTCGTTTTTTGACATGTGAAGGCGTTTCAGTTTCTGAAATTCATCGTCGTATGCAGAACGTCTATGGAAATGACTGCCTAACCTTCACTCGTGTTTGGGCATGGAGCAAAAGGTTTTCGGAGGGACGGTCATCATTGCAAGATGATCAACGACCTGGGCAAGCAAACCGCGCCATCACGGATGATTCCAAAGCCAAAATTGACGCTGTCTTAAAGGAAAACAGAAGAGTGACAATCGATGTCGTGGTTGCTAAAACTGGCCTTAGTCGTGGAACTGTTCACTCCATTATCAGGAACCATCTGCACTGCAGAAAAATCTATGCACAATGGGTTCCGCATCATTTGACATCAGAATAACTTGGAGTTCGAATGGCCATGTCCCTGCAATATTTGACTCGCTATGAACAGGAAGGAGGGAGTTTTCTCGACAGAATCGTTACAGAGGATGAAACTTGGTGCTTTCATTTCCAGCCCGAAAGCAAACGTCAAAGTCGTCAATGGAAGCATTATGGGTCACCACACCCGAAAAAATCAAAAGCAATCACAAACAGCATGGGGAAGGTGATGTTGACCATGCTTTTTGATCGTAAAGACCGATTTAGTGGACTGTCTTGATAAAGGCACCACAGTTAACACAACACGATATGGGGAAACACTGAAGGCACTGCGCGCCATCAAATGCAAGCGTCCTGGACTTACAGAAGCAGTACTTCTCCACGACAACGCGCGTCCTCACCCCTCGAAAGCAACGGTAGACCTCATCAAAACGTTCAACTGGGAAGAATGCAGCATCCACCATACAGATCTGACTTATCCCCATGTGGCTTTCACATGTTTGGGGATCTCAAGAAACATCTGAAAGGCCGCAGGTTTCGGTCGGACGATGAAGTGAAGGAAGAGGTTTTGGAATGGTTCCACACGCAACCAAAAGACTTCTTCCAAAAAGGAATTACACGCCTTGTTACACAGTGGGATAATGCATTAACGCATTTGGAGAGTATTTTTAAATTCCTTGCATACACTTTGGATAAAAAAAATAATTTTCGTTTTCATTTGTACGACCCTTATTGAATCTGTTGGGCCCTGACGAGCCAATTTGGAGTTATTGATGCACCCCCTATAACACCCCCCCCCCCCAAAGAAAAAAATTTCTTCATTCAAAAATTAATAAGAATTTTTAATTAGAGGGTGCCAACCGTGCTACATTTGCTAGTGGGGGAGGGTGGACAAAATATGAGAAGATGGGGCGAAAAATCAACACTATGCCGGCGCCATTTACCCTCGCTTCGCCACTGTTTAAGAGATATTAACTTTTTTCTAGAAATGAGGAAATGGCTGGTGGAAATGATTTTTTAATAAACTCTTTGCTTCTGATGAACCAATTTTGAGTGCATTTTAAGCGTTTTTTAACCCCCCCCCCCCCCCCGCGGGTATTTGAAGGGGTTGTTTTGTTTTTTTTTTTTTCATGATAAAAGTGAGAGGCCTGTGCGAATGTACCATTCCACCA
>JAHWFO010104687.1:1815634-1923022 GCA_023313115.1 Rhysida immarginata
TGAACCAATTTTGAGTGCATTTTAAGCGTTTTTTAACCCCCCCCCCCTCCCGCGTGTATTTTAAATGGGTTTTTTTCATTTTTTCCTTTTCATGATAAAAGTGAGAGGCCTGTGCGAATGTACCATTCCACCATTTCAATTTATTATATTAATATTACTTATGTTGTTATTTTTGATTCAAATACTGAAAGAGAATATTTGAAACCGGTGGTTTGTGCTGATAAGATTAACGAACACCGAACAGTATGCATATCCTAATATTTAAAAATAACCATAAAATGTGGAGAATGATCTGATCCTGAACCATAAATCCATTCTTCGAGCATTCAACTCAGATTTTATTATGTAGTATTTTGTACAAGCACGATGCAATTTATCACGCCTGTTTATACACCCACAATTTTTTTTTTATATTTTAAACCAAATAGCTTAATAACGGAGCATTCTCTAGCTCTCAACAACGTACCAAGACGATCCTTTTTCACTGTAAATTTTCCTGAAGACAAATATCTCATCTTTATTCATACATGTTGGACTCTTGAAATTGAAAATACGTATAATATTTTGAAAAAAAAAAAGAAAGCAATAAACTGAGGAGTAAAAAACCCGTTTACTTAGCCCAAAAGAAAGGGTTTTTCTGAGGCATGAAATGATATATTATAAAACAGTTAGTGTTGCAAAAATGTGGCCAAATTAACCATTTTTTAGTTAGATCTCAATTTCCTCCAATTTAACCGATAAAAACTTGAGTGATATTTTATAGCTAACACGGAGCTTGATGGTACGAATATCGTAGTTTTTTTTTTCAATTTTAATACAGGGTGAAGAGCACTACAAGCTCACGATTATTATGACTTCTCTACCGAGGCTTCCGTAGATTATACCAAAGACCTTTCTTATCGTCTTTGATTATACCATGGTTATTAGAAGTTAGCCTAACTTCTAATAACCATGATTATACTCTCAGAAGCCTCGTCTCTACTAAGCAGTGGTGTGGGGGGGGGGGGGGGCCGCGAAGACATCGTATGAGAAGATGGGGCAAAAAAAAAAAATATTTTACCCCGGGCGCCATTTATCCTCGCCACGCCGCTGCAACCATTCTCGAGCACCATTCTCAGACTGGTGCATTCTGTGACACTGCTACTAGGCTTCAGCCAGCCATGCCAAAGTCTTTCCAGTTGTAATTCTTCCCTGGTCTTTCTCATTGGCCTCGTTTATTATCTCGTCTTTGGTCAATGCGGGCGGAGCTTATAATCGGCGCTCAATTTGAAATTCAGCCAATTTTATCCATTTCTAAAGGCAGTCCTTAATTTCTAAATAAAGCCTTATTTGGCAAAATTGTCGCAAGCAAGTAATTGCCATTGGAATGCCAATACAACTTTTCTTACACTATTTGCGCACTACAGTGATGCATTACTGAAAAGCTGCAGAAAAGAAAATGTTAAGCTAGTGGATGAGAAGATCAGAAAGTAACTACAGATTAGGATATGACGAATGGGTTTATTCAATATTTTTCATTTGGAATTGTCGCTCTTCCTGCCGATAAAAACTACGGTATTTTGGATTAAATTAGAAAAAAAAAAAAAAGAAGATAAAATCATTTATAACCCTTAATAGCCAAAATGCAATTAAAAGTAATTATATATGATGCAAATTTTTATGGCACATCTTTCTTAATAAAATAAAATAAAATACGTAAATTAAGTCTGTTATTTCAAACTGTCGGACCATCATAGACCAGCCCTTGGATCTACACGCAATGCATAGCTTTGGAAGAAGCACATGTGAAAGAAAACCAGTGACGCCATGATTGGTTAAAAACTAAAATAACCTCAAAACCAAAAGTTTTTTGATAAACGTAAATCGAACGTAATGCATGGAACGTAAACTTTTTCGCATTTCAGTTTATCAGCTCTGTTAAACAGTCCTCTTGGTATGTAATTTACCACATAGTCCATAATTTTTAACGCATAACAAGACCAGCTCAGTTCTTGTAGGTCACTAACGAGAAATATTTTGGTAAAAGTTTAAATTTATTTTAAAATTAAATTGAATTATTTTGAAAATAATAGTCATTTAACGCCTTCTTTTTTTATAATTGGTTAAATTTCAGCTGTTTTTTTTTTATTTATTATATTTTTTTTATTTTTTATTATTCCTCTCAATTAAAGCACTTCGTAACAACAATGTTCTATGGACAAAGTAACATTTAAATTAAAGCCATTTATCTCCATTTAACTTGTTCCAAATATTATCTACGTAGGCATGTTAAAAAATATAAAATAAAGATGTTATTTTTTGTGTAGACTATAAGAATTTATAAATGGTATAAACTTCATAAATTTCTGGTCTTATAGTTAGGTTTAGAAAAGGGCTACTTTGATGTCATGATTGTTTCAAAGATAGCAATAGAATAAACATAAATTTTACACGTACAATAATTTTTTTCATGCTTAAGGAATGAGAAACTTTAAAAATGATTCAGTGGAAAATATACACTCAGAAATAAAATTTTTCTTTATAAAAAAGTTTTTTGGACTGCAGTTGAATTTTAATGCAATATTTTAAAGAATTTAAAATGGTTTGGGGATAGATGCTAGTCTGGGCATTATTGATAGTCAGTATTTGCAACCATCACATTCATAAACATTGCTGCTGTGGGGGGAAATTCACATTCATAAACAGTCCATTGAAGATTCTTGAATACTGATAAACTGTATGAACTTAAAGAAAAATTAATTCATAGAAGACTTTGAATAGAGTATTACATGCCATATTTTAGCATGTGGACTCTCCCACCAAATTTGCTACATGTATAGACCTGACATCAATGTTCAATCTTTCCACCTGTACTTCCCCACTAGCAGCCATGTTTATGAATGTGATGGTTGGCAATACTGGCTATCAAGAAATGCAATTTAAGGTAACTAGTTGGAATTTTTCCTGAAACTTGCCCTAAGGATTTCTAGATAACAAAAATATAGATTTAAAAAAAAAAAAAAATGCAAAAATATAGGCCAATTCAAAAGTCCGTACTCGATTTCAAATATTGTATCTATTGTTAGAATAAATCAAAGCGGGTATAGAATAAACCAAAACTATATACCCGCTTTAGAATAAACATAACAGAGGTGCAGTAAAGTAGGAAATATTTGTCATATCATCAAGATTCGAAATGGTGATTTACAGGTTTTCAGTATCGTCCCTGCATGGTCTTTTTCTTTTAAAATCAGTGCTTTAAGGGCTTTTGCATTTGTTTCCCCCCGTTTGTCATTAGAAGACCATCTTTTAACGATCATGGAAGGACAAATAACTCACTTGGTCATGCGTAAAAAGTATTATTTCTATCATCGATACTCGACATTTCGCCAGAGGTACAAGGCCGACCTGTGCATTTTCGCTTACACAAACATGTTTGGTGGACCATTTGATGCCATTTTCTAATACTCATAGCAGCAGGGGCTTTCATTTCAAAAACATCCAATTTACACTGGACGGTTATTGCTGACTCGCATCTATTGCTACGCCACCATATTGAAAACAACTGAGACTGAGGAGACCTCTACTGGAAACGTCAACAAACTTTCCAGTGGTACATAAGTCTTTTAGCTGTGTTTTTTTACATTTTTGTATGAAGTAAAGGAAGTATTATAATCGCGAAAAATTTCGGTTCTCAGTTTTCAACGGAAATATAAATTTTGAACATCCCTGATTTCATTTTGACATGTTTCGTTGTGATGTCTGTAAATGTGTGTGTGTTTGCGTGTATCTCACATTTCTCAAAAACGGTTAGGCGTAGAATGTTGAAATTTTGTATTTAGGACCGTTGTAACATGTAGTTGTGCACCTTGCATTTAAGTTGCAATCGGCTGAGCCAAACATGTGTTTTGGTCGTTTCCCCAACTGATTTCCTTTCATGTCTATGGAGTTTTGATTGTGGTGGAGCAGTTTGTGACGTCAGAGTTTGACTATTTGAAGATCCCAAACTACTGTCAAAATTTGTTTCAGCATTTGGAGTTTTTGGTCAACAAAGGGAGAGACTGAAATTCGTGTGTCAAGAATAATAATGAGAATTTTTTCCCCCAAAAAAGCAATCAATAAAGTTTCGTACAAGGGAGTATTGTGATGCCCACAACAGGTTTTTTTTCTCTCATGAAATCAATAAGGCTTTTGGCACCAGTTACTGAAACATTCGCTTATCAGTTATATATTAAGAGCATAATTCTGTTACACGGTTTCCAGTTTCCAAAGTGACACTAGTATTTCCCGTTTCAAATGCGAAGGTTGAGAAATGCTTTTCTATTATGGGCAGAGTAAAGAATGATTGGAGAACAGTCTCGACAGAAGTTGTTAGCTGCATGAATCATCATAGCCTAAAGGTTTTTCCATAGATAAAGCTGTAGAAAAGACTTTAGTTTTGTTTTTTTTAGCAAATGCAGCCATCATATCAAATGATTTCTATGCAAAATTTTCCCAACAAATCGGCCCTGCTATAGTATTTAACACCTTGCCTGGCAGATGTTGGCCAAGATGCAGCAACTGCATAGCTCACCTGGTTACTGGTTCGCAATGCCCTTGGATTTTTGCTTGTGGTGGATCTGTAAACTGTCACATATGCTAAGTTCCATTTCCTGTGTGAATTTCTGCTGAAATTCTGTGTGGACACAGGCAGGCACATCCAAAAGGATGCATCAGTCCATGATTCACCATATAAGCTCTTGCACTGAGGTCTATGGAGGATATACTGTGACTTGGTCAGAGATTGACATGCCATACTGTTATATAAGAGTAGGAGTTGTAATAGTGGATAATTAATTAAAAAATAGGAAATCCATTTTTAATTAAATGAAATAGAAATAAAATAAATAATAAAGACAATTGAATAAAAGTCACCTGATGTGGAGAAATAAAAATGTTGAAATGAACGAAACACAGATGAAAAGAAGTTCTTGTGGAGAAATGTTACACGAAAACATAGAAAGAAACACAGTAACAGGAGTAGAAAATCTAGATGAAAGTGAGATGATCAGTAGAACGTTGATAACAAAATTGGAATGAATTATTAAAAAAAGTTTTTGGGATTTTTATCCCATCTTCAGTTTGTAAAATTTTTGAATGAAATTTCCATTAAAACATAATAATTAAAGACCTAAATAAATATCCAATAGAACTAATTGATAAAATTTATATAGAAGCATTCACCAACACAAGAAAAAATAACACAATACGATCAATACAAAAGATATTCAACACAATGCAATAATAAAACCTTTCACAAACGGAAAAAATACTAAAACAGATACCAAACATTAAAACCATAACAAAAATAACAAACAACATAACTAAGACATTAATAACAACCACCAATATAAAAACAACAACAGATCAAAACAAACACAATTTCTAATTTCAAAGACATTTGCCAAAATAATAAAGAAAAATGGAGCATCACTAACATAATATATCAAATTCTATGTGCCAATTGCAACACATTTACACAGGTCAAACAAAAAGACAATTGATAACACGAATAAAAGAACATGAAAGAGCACTTAGAAACAAGGATAAAAATAATCATCTTGTTAACCACTGTATTAGCCAAAGTCGTAATCCAGATTGGAACAAAGTCGAAATCATTGGTAAAGAAATAAATTACAAGAAAAGACCAATAAAAGAAACCAACATTATTTCGAATGAAAACAATTTAGCCAAACCATCTATAGAAATCAATAATTAATGGAAATTATTACTAAAAAAATAAAAATTATAACAAAACCCAGACAATAACACTTGCTCTCAACAATCCAATACCACTACCCTGTTCATAACAATCATACGAATAACAACATCTCTTCAATTTAAATATCATACATTGTTTTTGATTTCATTGTTTTATTATGTCTTCAATTATTATATTTTAACGGAAATTTCATTCACAAATTTTACAAACTGAAGATGGGATAAAAATCCCGAAAACGTTTTTTTAATAAGTCATTCCAATTTTATCAACATTCTATTGATCATCTGACTTTCATCTAGATTTTCTTCTCCTGTTACTGTGTTTCTTTCTATGTTTTCGTGTAACATTTCTCCACAAGACCTTCGTTTCATCTGTGTTTCGTCCATTTCAACATTTATTTCTCCACATCGGGTGACTTTTATTCAGTTGTTTTTATTATTTATTTTATTTCGATTTCTTTTAATTAAAAATGGAGGTCTTATTTTTTAAATTAATTATGCTATATTTGTTGTATTATAAAACAAGTAATAAATTCTCCATTGTGGGTTCACTGCATATTTCCAGACACAAGTGCATAGGAATGTTTTCCTACCAGGAATTATTACTGAAGTTTATTCTCATTGTTTGAAACTACCCTGTATATAAAGCTGCATTTATCCTTTTTCTTGCATTTCCATATCTTTGTGTTTGTTGTTGATATGTTACTTAACCTGGAATCAGCTAATGACATGCATATTGAACAAAGACAAAAGAGCAACGTTAGCCTCATTGCTCTGCAGGAATGAAATGGCGTTTTCAATTTTGAAAATAATTTATTACAGTCCATGTATTATATCTTGTCATGTGAACTAATATGTTGCCATGGATAATGGGAGAGAATTACCTTGTAGCCTCCATTCTACATTACCTTTAATTCATTGTAACCTAAAATGTATATGATATTATAATTTAATGGTTAATTTTAATTCTGCTAGTTGTTTTTTTAATACTATTGCCATTACATACATTAAAGCCTGGAAATTACGATTTGAGTATTTTTAGTACAAAATCTTTACTACAATTCGATATGATCTGTTGAGGGTGATGCTAAATGTGGTGATGTCACTGCAACAAAACTAAAGCCTGGCATTTACTCAAATCTGGACTAGTTCATAAACGAGTTTAATCACAGGAAATTTTTAATTTATACTTGACCATAACTTTAAGAAACACATGATCCTCTACACAATATCTGTTGTTAAAAAAATCATTTGCTTAGAGTGAAAGTTGAATATAATGACACAATTTGTACTTTCCAAAAAAACAAGTATATGCAAGAAAATACATTGTTTTAAAATTTATCTAAATTTTTCTTTAGGAGGAAAACAACACAGCAAATCTAGAATCAACAAGAAAGAGCCCTAATGAATGAAGTAAAGGGGCCTCCAAATGAGGCCAAATGCCCAACATCAGTAGTAGAGGCCAAGAAGCCAGATTCCATTCAAAGCAACGGTTCTGTTAAAAATAATAACAGTAGTGATAACAATGATAACTCCAACAAAATGGAGGTGTCTACAGAAAATGATAAAGGCATTCCTTCCACTAAGCCAGCTGTGGGCATTATTTATCCACCTCCTGAGGTGAGAAGTATCCTTTAAACTGTTCATAACACTGAGAGAGAGGGAAGCAACGAATTCAGGTGCTATATAGATTCACTAATAAGCTTAATAAATTCAAGAAGAATTTAATCTTTACTCCAAATTCAGATATTGTTGACAAAACTGCAAGTTTTGTAGCAAGAAATGGTAATTTTTTTTTTATTTAAAATATTTTCTATGAAATTTTTATAATAATTTTTTTAACGTTTATGATTTTCTTCATCATATAGGAGCCGAGTTTGAAGCAAGAATTCGACAAAATGAAATTAATAATCCAAAATTTAACTTCTTGAATCCTGGTGATCCTTACCATGTTTATTACCAGCATAAAGTGAAAGAGTTAAAAGATGGGAAAATAGGTAACAACATTGATAATATAAAAAAGTTCTGCTTTTGTGTTGCTATGCTTTGTATCATTGATATAGGACTAATATACAAAAGATCATATTAGTTGGTACATGATTAATCTCTTTTTTATAAAAATGATTTTTAGCTTCACAAGATGCTCCACCTGGAACAGTATCTAAGGTTTGTGGATCTTTAATATGCTCTCTTGAAGGATTATATTAATCATCTAAAGTGGATATAATGACAAGTATAACTTTATAAAATTATACATTTATTATTGATTTAAGGAGTTTAAATGATTAATTTTAAATTTAAATGTAGGTAGTCTCCTTTTAATGGGGAAAATCGTAAAATTAAAATTTAATAAAAACAAAAATAAAGTCACCAATCTTGAAAAACGATGGAAGAAACTTGTGAGATGGAAGAAAACTTAAACGATGTAGTCTATTGAAGATGTTGTTGATTGTAGAAATAAACTTAGTCTATTGAGAATGTAGATGAAGTCTTGTGAAGATAGTAGAAAACGATAATCTTGAAGGAAGTGTTGGTTTTGAAATACAGATGAAATTTTGAAGAGGGTGTTCCAAATATTTGGGATAAAATTTATATAAAACGTTTTCGAGAATATTATCACCGTTTTGTTTTTCTTATCAATTGTTAAATTCTTATTTCAACTGTTTTCACCATTCAAAAATGTTTTATCCTACTGATGATGAGAAACGTTTTACGTGTATATAAATTTTATCCTAAATATTTGGATCACCCTCTTCAAAATTTCATCTGTATTTCAAAACCAACACTTCCTTCAAGATTATTGTTTTCTATTATCTTCACAAGACTTCATCTACATCCTCAATAGACTAAGTTTATTTCTACAATCAACAACATCTTCAATGGACTACATCGTTTAAGTTTTCTTCCATCTCAAAAGTTTCTTCCATCGTTTTTCAAGATTGGTGACTTTATTTTTGTTTTTATTAAATTTTAATTTTACGATTTTCCCCATTAAAAGGAGACTACCCACATATTTAAATTTAAAATTATACATTTATTACTTTATTAGATTATATTTATATTTGAGATATAAACACTTTTTATATACAGCATGACAATTATTGAGCTGTATGAAATAAAAAATCAAATTTTCAAAAACTACGGAGTTCAAAAATTCTATTCAAATGTTAAAAGTAACTACATGTATTCGGATTTAGTTTGACATGTTCGAATTGCTTGCCATCAATGGCTATGATGCTTTCGATTACCTCCTGAATGGCTGAGCTCAGCAATGGTTCCGGGGTTGTTTGTCTTTAATTTTGCCCCAACAAAATGAGTCACAAAGGTTGAGATCAAGAGAATATGGCAACCAAGCGATTCCCATTCCAGTGGCCTCTGGGTACCCCAAAGCCAGAATGCGCTCTCCAAAGTGCTCTTCCAGGACTTCAAACACTCTATTGGTCCAATGAGGTCGTGCTCCATTCTGCATAACCACATCGTTTCGAAATCTGGGTCACTTTGGATAATAGGGATGAGATCATTTTCTAAAATTTTCAACAAAAAATGAACAACAACAACAATAAAAGTGCAAATGCTCAAAAAAATCCCAACATGCCCTGCATTCGACCGCCAAGTTTTAACTGAATCTTGCCAATTGTTCAAAAGTTATCAAGTTTTTTTTCATATAGCTCAATAATTGCCACCCTGTTTTTACGTTTAAAAACTGCAACACAAAAGTTATAATTATTTTCTGAAGATAGAACAATTTTGCTAATATTGCTTTTCTGCTACTTGATTCTATACTGACAGGGGACATGCTTGAGCACTGATTTTGTAACTCTTGATGTTCAGTGGGAACTATTTTCTCCCTTGTGTATAGACATGAAATATTAAACATCATTGGCTGAGATATTTCTTGAAAAGGTGGCATTAGAATTTTCCAGATGACATAAATGGCTGTGGAGTTGTTTACGAGGAGATAACCGAAAGTAACGCCATTTATTTTTTTCAAAGAAAATTATAAAACATACAGGTCAACAACTAAGTGCAGCTGAAACTACACGTGTTTATCTACTTTTCCGCATGATGATTTAGGCATTTATCCCAACGTTGCATCAGTTTCAGAATACCCCGCTCGTAGAACTGTCAGCTGTAAATACAGCCAATGGCATATGGCAGATTTGATTTTCTGCCATCTCAAACCTCTGATCAATCAGAAATCTCTTCATGGGACCAAAGAGGTGGCAGTCCATACAGTTGGCACTGTAAACTTCTACCATTTCCCTATGAATTTCAGCGGGTTTCTTATCTTTGGCGAAAAGAAACCTTATAGCCGATGTGAGAGCAGCGGCCATTTTTAAAACAATTGGTACCACGTAGTGCACGTACACAGCAACAATTCTTGTTATGCAGTGTCTGAGCATGTACTCTGCCGTCTTTTTGGCTGTGTTAACTTTTACATAGCAACTCAACTATAATTCCTCCGTTAAACAAATGATGTTATTTTCTGATATCCCCTCATATTATGTAGCTTTTGGTTCTGATCAGTGGATTTATCATTGGCAGCAAATATGCCAAGTTTGATGTCATTCCTAGGTGCTCTTCAGTCATGAGACTTGAATTTGTTCCAAGCACGCCTTCTCGTTTCTGGACTTCACGTATCGTTCCAACATAGAGATGGAATAAAATCGATTTGTATAAACCCAGTGTTTATAATACTTATAAGATGTTAAATTGTTGAGTTCTTGACTGCTTAAGAAGGAGCAAAAACTGCGATTTGTCGTTTCCAAAATAAAGAAAGATCCATGAATGATGACTTTCTTTCATTAAAATATTAGTTTTAATATTAATGTTATAGATAATATGACTGTATTAAATGTATTAATTTTGATATAAATTCTACAAATTCGCAAAATTTAAGAGATTGTTTTTTTTACTGAAGACCTGTTTCAATGTTACTAATATGCATATTGCGAGGTTCCAATGTTTGGAATCTGCAATCCCCATTCCTAGGCTCATGGTTCGTACGCTTTTAAAAAACCTTGAAAACTGCTTGAAAAAAAAAGTTTCATTTTCAAGTGCTTGAAAACCTTAAAAAAACTCAAAAATAAGAAATAGTCCTTGAATTTTGTGATTTCTACTAACAAAATCCAGGAAAGTCAAATATTTTCTATTGAAAAAAAAATCCATCATGATTGTGATCATATAAACAGCTTCAGAATAAGTGCCTGTATAAATATTGTACATGATGGCGATCTTATATTAACAGTTTCAGAATGATCAGCTATGGGTTGCCTTGCTGAGCATCTTGGAAATATTTCCTCCTTCAGTCCTTTCATGTGAACAAGGAATTAGCAGAGGGAATAGTAAGAGTGATGGAATTCTAAAGAAGGATTAACTCCATTACCCATTGTTTGAATCCTATAGAAATTTCACTTGTCTGTTAACTCTTCCACACAAAATCAGACCAGCCAACCTTAGTTATAGGAGGTGTTGGGCCAGCTCACATCTGAAATAGCTGTGAAAACTGGCCTCCAAAATGAGGTGGCCTACATAGATATTTCAGAACATGAGAAATTGCTCTTAAATCCAGACTACTCTTTTATCCGGTTCTCTTATAAGTGGACTCTACTGTATTTGTGAACTATCTTTTTTGGAGACAGATTATGCATAAGATTAGGTTAGGGCTAACCTACCTAATCTAACATCCTAACCTAACCTAACCTAACCTAACCTAATCTAATCTATCTTTTTTGGGGGGGGAGGGGGGAAAGCTGTGGTCTGGTGGGCTTTCACTGAACACACAAACTCTGTGAAGTTCAGCAATATCAGTGCAGTATTGTAATTTTTTTTAACGTGTCTGTTTTAATAAATCCTTGAAAATTGTTGAGAAATCCTTGATAAATGCTTGAAAAGTCCTTGAAATTTTTTTCTTCTCAGTTGTACGAACCATGTAGGCTCTCGGACCCTTATCACGCAAATGACGTCAGCTATGACACAATCACTTGCACTCCCTATAAATTACTTATTCGATCCAACTTTACTGTGTATAGTATTGCATTGTATGAGAGCGTTATGAAAAGTTTCTGGAAATGCAATTAAATGGAAAACCAAATGTTAAGTTGTTGTGGCAACAGTTTTGCATGAATGGACTGCAAATCTCAAATTGAGCTGTTAAATTTAATCTAAGTTTTCAAAAGCCATTCAGGTAAAACAATATTGTGCATTTTCAATTATGGTCATCAAGTTTTTGTTTTTTTTTTCATTTGGAGGGGGTGGGGGAATATAATGAAAATCAAATTCAAGAAGGATTCCATTTTTTTCACGATTCATCATTTTACATTGAGTTTTTGGGTTTCGAAATTCAAGCGTAGAATATGCAGTGTTCTCTCCAGAAAATTTTATCAGGTGGGTGGAAAGATAAAATAGCCGGGCGGAAAAAAATTAAAAACAAATAAAATATTATGCAGTGGTGTGCAGTTTTTCGTGTATTCAGCCGGGCGGTCACCAAAATCTGCTGGGCGGCACGCCCGTTCAAAAGGGCCTGGGGAGAACCCTGATATATGCACCAATGATCACTGACTATCATGATGGAAATTGTGGATCAAATCTATGACGTGGTTTTGCTAGATTGCAGAATAAAAGTATATGAACTTTTTATTTGAAGCTATGAGAATTTCTTTGGGTTTAAAAAAACTGCAAGATCAGCTTTTTTTCACTTTTTTTTTCTCTCATGGCACACACAAACTTCCACGGCATATTCAAATTATCATAATCAAAGGTAAAATACCGTACTTTTTTAGGATTTAGTTATTAACACACACAAAACTTATATTGCAGAGCTCGACAAATCTTATATTTTGGTAGCCAATTGCTACCAGAAATTCCGTATTTGCTATAATGTTCAAACACGTGGTAGACACTTAGCTACTGGCCAGTGCAGCAATTGATTGGAAGGTCTAATTACATTTACTGTGTATATGAAGCAGGCGTGGTCTTTTTTCCAGTTTGTTACATACATATTTATTCTTCGTGATTACTCTGTCAGCACATGAAGCACCGATTCGAATTCCATGTGCATTTTTTCCCTTTTATTAATGATGCGTGGCTGGAATTTCTCGGTCATGCATCTTGTTTCAGTTTTGTTTATTTTCGTTTTTCATATATTTAAGTGCAAAATCCTGCTTGTAATGGAATACTTATTTCTGGTGAACTTTTGTTTATTATTTTACTGATTAACATATTTCTTGACTTAACATCATTCATATCATTATAATGTCGAATGAAATATTAAAAGATAAAATATGGTTATTGAAACT
Organism: Rhysida immarginata; assembly: GCA_023313115.1. Lineage (NCBI taxonomy): Eukaryota > Metazoa > Arthropoda > Chilopoda > Scolopendromorpha > Scolopendridae > Rhysida > Rhysida immarginata. Next base: position 1,828,672 of record JAHWFO010104687.1, read on the forward strand.
AATTTATTTATTGAAAAAATAATAATAATTAAAAAAAAGAGAAAAAACGCATACCGGATTTGAACTAGCGCTCATAAGACAGGAGCGATATATCTGGTGGTATATTGCATTTTAATTTTCGATGGTCAGGCTAACTTTTTCTCGACCATTTTATGTACTGTAATTATATTTTTAGAAATCTGCCCAATTTAAAATATCACGCAAGCCTGTGAAAATCATACAACTGGCAACATTACTTCGATCGCTAAATCGATGTTCATCCACAAGTGTACCTGTGTCGAGTCAAGTCGTCTAATCACTTTTAGGTTGGCTACCATGAAAATTGCAGTGGTAGCCAACTGTCTACTCAGATTTTTGGAATTTGTCCAGCCCTGATATTGATTTACTCTCGACACACTGGTTGAAAATCGCTGCCCAATCTAGAATAAAGATTCAGTTTTGCCAAAACAGCAGAGGCAAGTCTCATTTCCTTCATATTAATTAATGGTAACAAAAATTGATTTTTTTAATTTTCTTTTTCTTTTGCTGTAATATTTTTTTGACCAAGTTTCTCTCTACTTTGGGGAAATAGTCAAGACATAAATGGTGAACATTTGGTTTTGTATTCATCTTGATATCTTTAAAAGTAACAGAGTTATAAGATTTTCTGCAAAGCATGTTTTTTGCTGAATTTGGACTAAATGACAGATTTCAAATAGCTACCAAAACAAATCTATTGTCAAAAAAAGAGATTAAAACGTAGTTTTTATCCCTTATACTCATAAGGAACACTTGGTAAAAAAATTAATAAATATTAAAAAATTTAAGCAATAGATTTAATCAAAATTTGATAATTTGATATGGCTTGACCCTCTGCCAATTCACAAGACCGTTTCCTCACAGGAGGTAAACTTCACATTTACTGCCTGTGAAGAAGTAGGGCTTTTTTCGCAGGCTTGCTACAGAAAGATGGAGCAGATGCCACAAATGCAGGCTCCTTTGTCTTCTCATGCAAGAAAATGTAAGTAATTGAATCTCCTCTTTGATTGTGGAGTTACCGAGTCGACATGATTGACCAATTGCTGGAGATCTAAGCTGTCATATTTCCTTAAAGGCAGACGGGAGAAACAACGAAAGGTGCCAAATGCAATGGTTCAAAGCATGGTGGACCATAATGCAAGGATGGAAGTGTTAATGCATAGGCAAGTGGTGGCATTAGAAAACATTGAAAAAATTTTAGAGGTAAAAAAAAATAAAAATATTTTGCATCATAATCCATGTGTTGTTTTTTTGTAATGAAGCAGCATCTACAGTGTATTCGTTTTTGTTTCTCTTACAGACATTTAAGTCGCTGAAAAATATTTTGAAACTTATTTGGCACATGAAAGGAGAAGGAGACAGAAGATTGATTTTCTTTTTTATTTATGTATCTGTTATTAATTTCCTTTTTTTAAATATTTTGCTTTTGATTTTGCTTATTTTTTAAATAAGTTTATTAACATGGGCAATTATACATGTTTGGTCATCACTTTTAATATATTTACTTAAACTCAAATTTTAAACAAAAGTTATTTATAAATCAACCGAAGGAGTGACAAAGTTAAAAATAAACACTGGAAATATAGGATGAACACATGATTGGAGCAGGTTAACATATCACGAATCTTTACAAAACAACAGGGCAAGTCATGAATTTTTTTTTTTTTTTAAAGTCATAAAAGTCTGCTAGACCGTTGCATTTGCAAAATTAATTGATGGATCTGTTGTTGGGAATGATGATCAAGAAAGTTGCCATGGCCTCCACACACCTCTTGCGGCTTTTTTGTATGTAAAGGACTCGGTGCTGTCATTACACGCTGATCTGCTAGAACTAGAAAAACTATCTCTTTGCATTTTGCAACAACTATCTCATAGATCCTTTGCTCAAATTGACAGGGACATGCTTCGAGTGTAGAATGAACTGTTATTACTGACTTGACGTCTGTAGAGTTATTAAAAAGGCACCTGTAAACATGACGAAAAAAACTTGGCGAGTTTCTCTATGTACTGGTAAGTTTTGTGATATAATATTACACCTACAATAAAGTCATGAAACTGCTCTAATCATTTCTGTTCAATCTGTACTGAAGAGTAACCAAGTTTTAAATATTGTTTTTTTTTTGGTTTTTTTTTTTAATAATAACTGCCCCCATTTGAACACTGCCCTCAAATAGACTCTGCATCATAAAATGTTAAAGTGGAATAAATGCTGCAGCTTTTATTATTGGAAAATTAATTACCAATTTATTATTTTTTAAGAATTTTTTTTCTTAAGGTAAATGCAAGATTAAGAAAATAATGGAAATTTAAAGTACAGTATTTAAACTAAAATAAAATTAAATTAAAAAGAGAGCAAGAATGTTGCATAAAACACAATAATTGCTCCCCTTAAATAATTGTCTCGCCCCAAAAAATTCAAAGAAATACGATATTGAAATCTTAATTACGTTCAACTGAAATGAGTTCTAAAGAAATTAAAAATAATACTGGAATGGGAATATATACTGCTTATTATCAAATCACATAGACAGGGTGTCCCAGGAGGAAAGATCCATATTTTGTGGGTATAGATTGAGTTATTGCAAGTCAAAATGTTTGTCTTAATTGTGGGTTTATTCATCTGCTCAACATAGTATAATAATGAAAAATCAATAAACATAAATAAAAAGGAACTATAAAGAGAAAACGACGAGATCTTTCTAAAATGTTTATACTGTATAAACATGTAGTCGTTTATTAAAGGTTTCCGAGGTACAGCTGCTGTTTGAAATTAAAATTATGAAGTTTCTAATGTTCATGAAGCATATTTTCTGTTGTGAGAACGTGGCAAGTTACTTGCCTGAATACTTCACGTTTCTTTTTTTGGTCCATAGCATGTGTTACACATGCAAAAAGCTTGTCTTACGTATTCACTATAGTTTTATAAACCTCTCACTTTTCATCAATCCAAGGGAATTTGGTAGGGTGATCTTGTTCCATCGTGACCAATCCAGCTATTAGGAAAAGCTACATTTAAGTGTTCTCGCACATGAATCGTATTATAAAGTGCTCCATCATACCAAAAATTCGTTGTTACTCGTATAGCCACGGATATATCTTCCAGTTGTTCAGGAAGCATATTTTGTAAAAATTTGAAGTAACTCTGTCCTATCATATGATTTTCTAAAATTACTTGACCTATCAGCATTCTTTCAATCATGCCACACTCTACATTGATGGAGAAATGAACTTGAAAATTTTTTTCTACAGTGGCTTTAGGGTTATTTTATGACCGATGATGGCTGTTGGTGTATTATTTACACTTTTACGCATAAAAGTTGCCTCGTCCGAGAATAGTATGACTGGAATCTGCCCACAATTATGTAGCCACTGGCAAAATTCAGATGTGCGGCTCCATCTTCTACATGGAAATTTTGAACACGTTGTCCAAGGAATACCACTATGCTCGGAGAAGATGTAGCTTCTAACATTTTGCTGAACTCTTAATTCAGATGTAATGTGGGCACTGGAAATTGTACCTTTTGCACATAAGCTGTTAAGCACGTTTGAAAATAATCTTCAGTCTGAAATCTGACGCTCAGGAAAATGGCAATGATATTCAACGGCTGTGAGAGCACTGCCATCACAAAAACCATAAACACAAATTATATCTCCATACTCAAGGTTAGAGAAAACTTGTGTCATTTTCAAATTTGTCATAAACAGCAGTACTGATAACTGAGTTTAACGAATTTTTTACATTTATATGAATTATACAATGCTATAGTACAATGAATAATGAAATCGACACAAAGTCCATATTAAATTATTACTTGATGTATTTACAATACTTAACCAATAGCTGTATCTCAGAAACCATTAATGGTTTATATAAACTTTTTGGCTTCCATTAATTCATTCTGTACCCACAGAAAATACTAACCTATCCTCCCGGGACACCCTGTATAATGATTACAAAATCGAGATACTGTATATATTAAAATGTAAAAAAGAAAATGTGATATGCTCAACAAGAGTTGGGAAATACAAAGATTTGGTGTACTCTTAATTGATTTCCGAGAGTTGGAAACTAATGTAAATTAGAACTTTATAACTTATTTTTACATATCAAGACACTTCATTGTATGAATATTATCGCTTATTTTTTTTGGTGTACAGTCTAGCAAAAGTATGTACAAATGAATGAATGTTTGCTTGTTGAAGATTTGTTTCCTAGGCTACTACGTTCACATAGGATGCACAAATGAAAACTTTCAAAGTATACTCTAGTAAACCTATGATATTCAGAATTCGTATACAGTTCTCATGTATGTAAAAAAAAAAAAATTGAAAGAGCTTATAATGTATGTTTGAACTGATTATAAAAAATATAATAAATATTTGATTTATGAACTCCTTGCTTTGATTTTTTTTTTTTTTAAACAATGAAATTGAAAACTGAATGCCTACAATCACCTCATGCATGCTCATGATTACAATTATCTGTTAGGTTGCAGGGGCAGCAACCCTGTGTAGGATCTCTAGTGCTTTTGATCTTCTCCAGTAGGCGCATGTCCTCGAAGGCAATACCCAAAAGATCTCAATGTAGTCTATCCAACCGGTTCTAGGCTGCCCCCTTAGTCTCTTACTCAGCAGCTTGGAAAACAGCATATGTATCATGTGGCCATATTAATGCAACTGAGACTTCAATGCAGAAAAGCAGCAGCTCAACACCTAAAGACTCTCTCATTGTGCACTCTATCCAGTAGGGTAACATCTGCCACACATTTCAGGAACATATTATAACTCTGGTTTGGATTTTAGGTGGAACCACCTTTTAGTGTACCTGATGGTCTTTAATACAAAATGGAACAAAACAAGATATTTCTGTGTAGTCTCAAAAGTAGAAATGTTTCACTGATGTGTTGCTTGACCTGAACTTGGGAATGATAGTGTTGAGCAATGTGAGAAAAGACTGCATTTCAATACAATTTAATGAAGTATGCAGCTGTTTTACAGGAGAGCTTTGCACAATACACATCACCTTGATGTTAATCTGGCAAAACATCTTCCCTACTCCTAACTTAATATAATTTTAGATTCCAATTGTCAATATTGGCAATCCAGAAAGCAATCTTAACCAAGAGGTAAAACTAACTTGTACTGCTGAGACAAATTATCTATGATTATTAAGACCTATATGACTGAAATTTTTATATCTTGTCCATTCGGAGTTAGACCACAAGGCAATCTGGAGAATGAGATTGCAGATTTTCTGGGCCGACAAAGAGCATGTGCCATAAAAATAATCTATTAACAATCATTAACCAGCTTAATGCTGGAAGATGCCAACTGACAAAAGCAAAGGGACATGAAGAAACTGTATGGGAAATCCCATAGTAAGAAGAAATATGTAGAATCTTACTCATGACTTAAACTCGGCAATTCCCTCAAGGCAGAATGCAAAATTACTCTTTTGGATCAGGACTACTCACTGCTCTTCAGGACTGCCTTGGTGAGCTCACCATTACTTGAATGGAGGGAAATTGAGGACATCATGATAAATGCCCAAGACTAAATAAGCAAGAATTTCTGAGCTTGTGCACTCTAGTTTCAATTTAACACCTTAATTAACCCCATTCAAAAGAAACATTGGAGGACAGTTTATCAGCTGTCAAGAACTTTCTGGACTCAAGTTCTATCTATTGAAGTGTTATCACTACAAGTGATACTGTGGACAAAGAAAACAGTTCAGTTTATCCCCAACAGATACAAAAATTCAAAAAGTTGACCCCATTTGTATGGATATACTGGGTGATCCAAAAGTGTGTTACATTTTTTTACATTGTTAACGACATTTTCAGTGTTTGCATGTGCCTTGTGATTCTTATGAAAGCATTGAATTGCTGGAAAGCAAATACTGAAAATATCGTTAACAATGTAAAAAAATGTAACACTTTTGGATCATCCAGTAGAACCAAAAAGTAGCAGCAGTTTTGAGGGAAATATGTTTAAAATAAAATAATTTGAGTCTGATTTAGTTTTTGCCCTTGACTAAATTTTTTACTCCATCCTCATTTGGATTGCCTTTAATTTTCTAGCTGGAAAATTTTTAATATGATTTAAAAGCATCTAAGTGCTTTCTTATTGTTAGAAACTAATTTTGTTGATTATCTTCAGTTGAGTTTTTCTCAAGATTGCAAGTTCCTTTATCTCCAGAACTAATGTTATTTATCCATTGCAAATAGTGTTATGCCTTCAGTAGCAGGAAAGAATTTTTAACCTTGATTTTGTAATGAATCTGATTAATAATTATTTTCAGAAAATGATTTTAATGCTTTTGTTATATTCATTTTTTATATGTAAATATTTAGGAACAGTTTGTGTATTTATTATTGATACATTTATTGTTTCATTAAATTATATTTTTATAATAGAAGTTGAATTTACTCTTTACCATATATTACTACCTCACTAGTACTGTATTAATTGGTTATTTATATTTATATTCAGCCTCTACCTTTGCCGCCGAAACAACAAGAGATACTGCAGGTGCATGAGCAGAAAGTTATTCTCAAAGAAGCTCCTCCAGATTATGAATTCATCACCGAGGCACCATCCATATCAGCCTTTGACTTGTAAGTTAAATCTCATTATTTTTATTAAAGCAATTTGTGATTCATGAAAACAAGGTATCAGGTTATCCCCCAGCTTAAACTGCAATGTCACTTTCATTCTGTCTATAATAGAAAGTAATCTTCACATTATATGCCTCATCTTTTATTTCTTAGTTTTTGTTTCTCATTCTTAATATCAAATCAGTGTTCAACTTACTGATAGTTTAAAATGATGTAGTTTTGATTAACAGCTAACTTGTCAGTTAAGCAATTGAATCCTAGAATTGGTGATATCTCTCCCTATAGAGCTCTGCACCATTGCCACCTAGTGAGAGAGATGTGAACAAAAGCGAGGCACGAAGATCATGGTGATCATAGTGTGCTTGGTGATAAAAGCCTTTAGAGAATGAAAAAAATTATAACGTGTCTTCAAATGCATAAACTATCGCGAAAAATGTTCGTCAACAATTTAAATGGTTTTCAAACTGGCAGCGAGTAAGCATGTTGTGCGAAAAATTTGATGCCATGTGCGAATGTAGTAAGATCACTGCACGTGTTATTCCGCAAGCCAACGTCAACAAAACTCCATACAACGTATACTTGGACGCAATTTTATATGTAGACTGGGTATTAAAGTATCAATTTTTATGAGGCGATATCAAAAAGTAATACCATTTATTTTTTCAAAGAAAATTACAAAATATACAGGTAAACAAAGTGCAGCTGAAACTACATGTGTTCATCTACTTTTCCAGCATTTATCCCAATGTTGCAGCAGTTTCAGATTACCCTGCACATAGAAGTTCTGTCGGCTGTGAATACAGCCAGTGGCGCATGGCAGATCTTGAGTTCCTTGTCAGTCTCAAACCTCTGACCACCCAGAAATCTCTTCATGGGACCAAAGAGGTGGTAGTTCGAGGGCACTAAGTCCGGACTGTAGGCTGGATGGTCCAGAACCTCCCCACTGAAACGACCAGGTTTTGTTTTGACGATGTTGGCCATATGCAGGTGTACGTTGTCATGAAGAAGTCCGACATCGTTTCCTCCTCCTGCTCACTTATCCAAAGAGAGACTTTGAAGTTTTTGTGAACTGGAGAATGTGTATGTTTTCACACAGTTTGTGCAGCTTTAGGCTCAGGAGTAAAGTGCAAGATCTAGGACTCCTCTCCTGTGACAGTGCCATTCAGAAACTCATTTTAGTCTGGTTGCACCACTGCAGATGTTGCTGACTACACGGCATTGTGCTGCTGTTCCGACTTTATGGAATCCAGTGTGAACAGACTTTGCGATATCCAAGCTTCTCATGCACTATCTCTAAGGATATGCATGAAAAGTTTAAATATCTTCTTTCAAGGAAATATGACCATTTTCTTTTGATTGTGTTGTTAATGTCCTTGATAATGGTTGCCGCTGACACAGGCCGCCTAGAATGCTATTTATCGACAAGGCTAACTCTTCCTTCCCGAAACATTTTATATCATTTTCACACATTGGAATAGTCCAGACAGTTTGCGCCTTCAACTTCTACCATTTCCCCATGAATTACAGCGGGTTTCTTACCTTTTGCGAAAAGAAACCTTATAACAGTTCATTGTTCTTCCATTGTAGACGATGCGATGGGTAGCACATAGTGCGTGTGTGCAGGAACAATTCTTGTTATGCAATGTCTATGCATGCACTTGGCCTTCTTTTTGGCTATGTTAACTTTTACACAGCGACTATATTTCTTCCATTAAAAAATCAATGGCGTTACTTTGTTATTCCCTCGTGATAACATGGTCTATTTATTTTAGATGAACTCTGAAATTGATGTCACTGAAGCGTCATTCACGTACATCGCAGGCATTGCTGGCGAATGCAAGCATGTTGCAGCTGTCTTCACTGACATTAACAACTTGAGTGAGCAGTCGAAAACCAATGTGAAACAAAAATGGGAGCCATCTGAAAACTGAAATATAAGAAAGGTGGCCTGAAAATGGAGGATTTGGTGCATCCTCAGTTAAAAAGACCAGCAATAACAAATTTGAAGAAACGACCTGCTATCATTATTGATCATTTACCTAAAAACTGCATTTTTAAAACCGTTTTGCGTGTTGAAACTTTTTAGGATGAACTAGTTGTGAGAGAATGCCTACGGTACGTGCCATAAGTTTGGAAAAAGTAGGTTTTGGTTGGTAATGTTTTAAATTGCTTGGTTAAAATTGTTTGTTTTTTTTTTATCTGTGATCAATATCGATCTATTTATTTATTATGGTAAGACAAAGTTTGCCAAAAAAAATGTTTGTTTGACTTTTATAGGAAAAATCATGAACACGTTACAAACAAGCTGTGACATAAGTTTGGAAAATAAGCAAAACATAATAAATAAACACAAAAATGTAATTGCTGCTTTTTAAATTGAGTGTCCATTTTTCTTAATGACCTCAAAAATGCGTCCTGCCATTGATAATGCAATTTTTGACATGTTTCTTTCCGAATTTCTTCCCAACAATCAAAAATGGTTTGCTTCACATTTGTTAAACTGCTTTCCCTTAGCATAGACCTTTCGAACTAGAATTCCCCACATGTTTTTCATAGAGTTAAATCAGAACTGTGGGCTAGCCAGTCCAGAACCTTCACTTTGTTCTGAGTAAACCATCCTTTGGTTGATTTTGATGTGTGGATTGCCGCATTGTCTTGTTGAAAAACCCACTGTTTGCCACCGATTTTCTTTCCAAATGGCAGCAGATGAATACTAAGGACCTGTTGATATTTCTGTGAATCCTGATGTCCACTCATAACTGCAATATTTGTTTGACTGTTGTAAGCAAATGCAGCCCAAACCATGATTGATCCACCACCACTTTCACGACTGAAGAAGCTGCGTTCTTCCTTTCTCAGATCATGCCAGTAATGTCTCCATCCGTCAGGACCATCCAAATTGAATTTTTTTTTCATCCGAAAATACCAGTGTTCCACTGTTTGATCTATAACATCTTGTCTTTCGCACACGCTAATTGATTTGCCTTATGCGCTTGTGTCAAGCAATGGTTTAACTCTGGTATTTCTTCTGGTATTTCAGGTGGTCACATTGTTTTAATGGTCTTTGGATGGTTCTTTTTGACACCCCTGTGTCAAAAGAATTCTGGATATAGGCAGAAGACATAACCCATGTGGATGCAAGGCGCAGAATGTGCCGATCTACGTGATTCATTGTTAATTTTGGCCTTCCTTTTCGGGGTTTCACAGTTGTAGCACGCTTTTCTGTCAGAATTTTGGAGATTGTTGAAAGGCTACGTCTCAATTTTCTGGCAATTTCACCTTGAGTGTGGTTTGAAGCTTTCAACTTCATACTTCAGCAATTTCCTGAATGGTCACTTTGTTTACCTGAAGGCATTGCAACAAGGGCAACTTTTAATCTTTCAGAGTTCAACACAGTAATTGTATAAAGTCTAGCCACCAAATATCTTTCAGAAAGATCACAGGAAATTGATTTGTAAGGGAGTGCAAAGCTCAGCTAATTTGCGTAAAGGGATTTTCCTTACTTATGTCACGAGGGTGTAAACTGCGCTTTAAAGATTTATTTAAATGTGATTTTTTTTTCTTCAAAATTAACTGAATAATATGAAATACTAAAGTACGTTGAACTTAACATTAGAAGCATTTTATTTTAGCCAAGCAATTTAAAACGTTATCAACCAAAACCTGTATTTTCCAAACTTATGGTGCATACCTTACATGAGCTTTTAGATAATCATCCAGGTCACAACTCACAAAAATCCTTTCTTTGATGCTTGCTAATGTTAAGTTCTCTCCTTCACCTAGAGAAAAAAAAAAAAAAAAAAAAAAAAAAAAAAGAGACGAGGGTTCCAACCTCTTTTATTTCTTCTTTTCAGTGTACACACCTTCTATTTTATTGCTTGCATGAGCTTTTATGATTAAAAACAAACCTAAAATTAAAAAGTAGCAAAGTTTTGTAGTCTCGCTTCATAGTAACTTGATTAACACAAATTCTCATTGTTATCTGACAAAAGACAAAATTATGATAACAGATTTATCTTGTGGAAAAACCATCAAACTGAGCTGCTTTATCTGATTCTCAAAAGAGGTCATTGACTTCATTGTCAGTCTCATATTGATTATTTACTTAGTCTTCAGTCCGTTTCATTGGTTTCATTTTCCTCACACGATTCATCATTAGACTCTTCATAAAGCTTATCATCCATCCTCGGTTTCATCTAATGCGTTACTAATGCTGCATTTGAAAAACAAGAAAGATACAGTCGATGTCGACAAATATCATAACTCCCTTTATCCATCCCTGATTATATGCTGAGATCATTTTAAATCCCCCCCCCCCTCATCCCCCGCTTTGTACTTTCCCCGGTTTTATTACCAGGTTCAGGTTATCATCTGTTGATTATTATACAGAATTTTTCATAGCACACAGTTATGATTTTTTTTTAACATTTATTTTGGGTTAAAGAACACAAAGCGAAACTTTCTTTGAAAGTGTCGGCAACAATATCAACAATATGTCCACCACATATGTGGTGCGGAGATCGGATTCAACTCTCACCCCTTTTAAAGCTTTCTTGTTGTGCTGTGAAGAGTGGATAATTTTATCTTATGAGGAATTTATTTACGTGGTGAAAGGGTTAATAAATGTATTTTAAACGGATTAATATATTATTTAGTTTTTTGTAAACTTCGGTTATAGAAGCGCTCTGCTAATAAGAGCCCTCTGTTTTTAATAACTTTCATCAACTCTGACTTGTGCATAAGTCGAATGTGGTTTTTAGGGATCATTTTTTGGAAGGAAAAAAAAACAAAAAAAACTCTTGTCCATTTGGAACCGTTTGTGTCCCTTTGACAATCTCTCACACAAGGGCTCTATTTGGAGAACATTGTGACTGAACACATCAACAGTGATCTAGAGTGCTGTTCGCAGATGAGTCTCAAACCGATTCTCGGCATCTGTTGATGTGGAGAGAACCAGGAGTATGGTATTGCACTGCAAATGTGGTTGAAAGAGATGGTTTTGTATGTGGTGGCATGATGGTTTAGGGCAGCATCACGATAGGTGGATGTACAGATCTCTATATTTTTGACAGAGGAACACTCACAGGGGCTCGATATTACGAAGAGATCTTTGAACCTTATGTTTGTTCTTTCCTAGGAGCAGTGTTCGCGCTTACTCGCAATTTATGTTTTTTGCATTTTTTGCTACAAATTTACTCATGACCAGCAAGTCGAAATTGACTTGTTAAATTTTGAATATCATCGGCCCAAATCCTTCTTATCACAATTTAACCTCACTTCATTTTGTCCATGCAGTCTTGCTTAAATTTCTAATTAACTATAGCAGCAACTTTAGAGATTCTGGTTGCATGTAAAAAAAAAATGGAAGTTAAAAAGAATTTAAAATTTGACTCTCATCTTCTGAAATTTGACTCTCAGTTTTCAGGCTTAAGAGTCAAATTGACTCATAGATTTTTTGTCCTAGCGCGAACCCTGCCTAGAAGCCTCGAGTTCTGAAACCACCCCGTAACCTCCAGGCACTTGGAACTTCAGCAACAATGGCAATACTTCCCCAAACACTAATCGACGACCTTATAGGCAGCATGATGAGACTTCAGGTGTGCATTGCCGTTTGTGGCAATCACACTCCACATTGAAAGTGTCACACCATCGAACATTAGGGATCAAAACATTCAAATTCAGAATTAAAAAAATTCTTCGATCTGAATAGCTTTAAAATTATGTACAAATTCTTTCCTAACATTGTCCCATGGTATGATGTAACATTCATTAAAATCCATTTGCAATGTTTGAAGATATGATTTGTATTGTTTGTTGCTTAACTTTTGAGCAGCAGTGTACTTACAAGCAAATTTCAATAACATGTAAACAAATAAATACTGAAAACATTTTCATTTGTGTATTTACTTTGCAGAGATGTAGTGAAATTGACTGCACAGTTTGTTGCCAGGAATGGACGACAGTTCTTAACAAATCTCATGAATCGTGAACAGCGCAACTACCAGTTTGATTTTCTTCGCCCACAGCACACACTTTTTAATCACTTCACCAAGCTGCTTGAGCAGTACACAAAAGTGCTCATCCCACCTAAGGATCTCATGAACAAACTTGAAAAGGAGGCTACAAACCCGAAGGCTGTAAGTTCCTTACTCAGGGTGTCCACATTTTACAAAAAACTCGGTGATAAAAAATTATTTTGGGGAATTTCCTTGCTGAAAATTGGATTAAATCCAACTAGCTTGACTTGGTTGTTTTCATTTTTAATCCTTGAGAACATGTTTTTATATTCAGTATAGGAACCTTTATCCAGAATGTTTGAGACCTAGGATATTCTGAAAAAGGTTTTTTCCTTAATTTGGAGGACACTGAGTTTTATAATAAGCTGAACTACATTTACACTGTGAAGTTCAATTGATTCTATGATTTAGTGTCTCAAATTATAGAAATACCCTGTATCCAGAATATTCCAAGTTCCGATCATTCCACAAAAAAGGTCCTATACTGTACTTACAACAACAAAAGTGATAATGGTAATAAAAGTTGGTTGCTGACTGGAATCTAAAGAAATCTTTGAAAATGATCGGTTCTGAACAGGGAAGCTATTATACGAGGACCACTTAGAAACTCATGGCAGCTATACAGGCAAATGTGTTGTTATACAAACGTTTCATAATATACATGTGAAAATATTCCGTGTACTTTATCAATAATTCTGTTACATGGGTTACTCAGGAAGTATTGTAGGAAAGGGAGAAGAGTAAAAAAAAAACAATAATAATGTTGAGCGCACATTCTTAATGTCGAGATGGGAAGTACTATCTAACTTGACCATCCCCCCTACTCACCCAATCTGTCACATGCAATTTCGATTTGATACCGAAATTGAAAGCTCCATTGCATGGGAGACACTTCCCTACACAAGAAATTGCCAACACAGTGTGATGCAAGATAACCAGATTGGACAATGGAGTAGCTAAATGATATTCATTGCCTTCCTCATAATTGGTAGCGAACGGTTGATTGCCTTGGAGATTACTTCAAAGATTCTTAATGTGTTAATAATGTGCATGCATGCTATCGTGCTCAACATTATTATGCTAGACTGCTTTTTTTTTTCTTTGATTTTTACTCTTCTTTCTTGTCTACAATACTTCCTGAATAATCCATGTAACAGACATTGGTAATTTTCATATGTATATTACGAAATGGGTCTTTAACAACATTTTCATGAAAAAAAAAAAGCTGCCATGACTTTGAAGTGACCCTTGTAGAATTTACATTTTATATTTTTCTTGGACATCCTGTTTCAGTTTCCTTGAAAATAGCTAAGAGCTGCAAATGTACATTGTTTTTTGTCCAACCTCCGTAGATTTTGGAACAGTTAAAATATCGAGTAGAATGGACTAGGCTCCAAGAAGCACAGAAGAGACGAGAGGAAGAAGAAACTGAAAGGGAAAGAGGTGAATTGATATTTCTTAAGAAATAATTTTAATTGACTAATTTATTAAGAACTCAAAATGAAAAATTTGTTTCTTTACAGTTGCATATGCTCAAGTTGATTGGCATGATTTTGTCATTGTAGAAATAGTAGACTATCAACAACACGAACAAGGTATTACAAAAGCTTTCTTTCTTCAACTTCATGGTAAAAAATCATTAATAACTTTCTTTTCATTTTCCTCCATAGGAAACTTCCCTCCCCCAACTACTCCAGACGAAGTTGGAACCAGAGTTCTTGCCCAAGAAAGATTTGATGATGCTGGTCAAGATGTGGAAATGGATATGAGTGACCAAGAGATGAGTGATTGGGAAGAAGACATTCCAGGAGTCACCCCAAATAATCAAGATGATAACAAGGTAAATAAATTTTAGAGTAGATTAGTGGTAATCATTTTCAGGTACTGTAGAGATGTGTTATAAACAAACGTGTCTTAATTCAGATCCAGATAATAGATAATTCAGTCTCTGGAACAGATTTTTTTTTCATTTGCCTATTCAGAACATTTTAACTGTGAATTCACTATAATACTATTTTAGCATTGTTTGATAAATGTTTGATCTACCTAAGGCATTGTAAAAGGTATCTGATTAGCTATTGGTGTCATTAATGAATTTTGCTGATATTGATGCATTTTCAAGGTGCAAGACATGGATGAAGATTCTTCTGACGAAGAGAAAGGGAAGCGTGGTAACAGTGGCCAGAAGAAGCGACCACAAGTGCCTTTGAGCCCTCCGCCACAACCACCAGCAGAAGAGGCACCTAAGCCTCCACCGCTACCACCTTTACCAGAACAAGTTGTTATTCGTAAAGACTATGACCCCAAAGGTTAGTATAATTAACAACTAAGGTGGAAAATGGTGATTAACATTAAATGATTTTTAAAAAACAGTGAAAATTAACAAAATAACCTCTTGATGACATGATGCTTTGATAGTAAGCAAAATGTATACATGTGGATAAGAGGTAATTTTTTATTTCTTCACTCTTTATCTATTTATTATTAGTTTGTGGACTGTAATAATTTTGCAAATTTTTTTGTTTATTTCCACAGCTCAAAAGCCTATTCGACAACATAAGCCTGATGAATTTCTCATTTCACCCATTACGGGAGAGAAAATTCCTGCCAATAAAGTACAGGAACACATGCGAATTGGTCTCTTGGATCCTCGCTGGGTTGAACAGCGTGATCGTACAATGAACGAGAAACTTCATCAAGAGGAAGTTTATGCAGGGGGTTAGTATTTTTAAGCCAGCTTGCTCGTTTATTTCAATGCTTTTATGGTAGAAAAATCTAAATTTATAGCCATATATATGTAAAAACGTTTGTATGTTTACATTTGTTTAGAAATCAATGAAATAAAATCTTTTACGTTTATTTTTCTTGTAGGCTCTGCAATTGAAAGCAGTCTTAAACAATTGGCTGAGAGGCGTACAGACATTTTTGGTTTTGGAGATGAGGAGACTGCCATTGGTAAGAAGATTGGTGAAGAGGAGAAGAAACGAGACGAGAAGGTTACTTGGGATGGTCATACAGCAAGCATGGAGGCTGCCACCCGAGCTGCCCGTGCTAACATAACCATTGAAGACCAGATCCATCAAATCCACAAAGTTAAGGGGCTGCTGTAAGTTAATATTATTTGAACTTTAATTTTTACACATTTACACTCGACTCTTGTTATAACCAAATTACTGAAATAACAATTCAGTTTTTCATAAACCTGTGAGATTTGAGAAGAGTGAGTTCATTGTAGATAATAACATGATGAAAAGAAACCAAAACTCTTGTCCACAAAGATATGAAAAAATAAAATAAAATAAAATCTTTGTGGACAAGAGGTTTTAGTTTCTTTTCATCCAGTGAGATTTGTTAAGAAAAAACAACTGCTTATAATGAAATTTCTTATAAGGAAAATCGGGTAAAACATAGTGATTTTCCAATGACAAGTGTGATTTTATATGCACTTTTATACTGGATATAACGAACTAAAACTCCTATAATTTGGCGAGTTAACAATTTGTTGTAAATGCAATTCACCATACATACCGTTAGGCTTATTTTACATAACGAAGAAAAATACTGTAGTCTGATTTTGAGAGTATGGAAATGACATCTTCGCTTGCCTGAGAACAGCCAATAAGAATCTGCGAGAGCGGAAGTGCTGGAAATGGTGAAAGATTGAAAGCAAAAATTTACTTCTTCGGGTTATAATCGTTGACTATGAAAAACAAAACCAAAAAACGCTTTCTAGAAAATATCATGTGTGAGAAATAGAAGAAACATTATTATGAAAATATAAGACGCTGATAAGGAAACGCATGTTAAAAAGAAATTTATTCGAAGTCAATCCTTTATGCCGGAAGGGGAGGGGGCACGAACATTTGAACAAGTTTGCCAATTTGTTCTTAGATTTGTTTATATATTGATTGAGCATTTCGGTCAGTTGAAAAGAGATTTCCTACAATAAAATCTACAATAGAATTTCTTCGATTATGTTCAATTACTGATATTTCATCACCGTTTAGTTGTGATAATTCAAAAATCAACTTAATTTTTTACATTAAGAAATTGAGATTCACATATAACAAAATATCGGTTATAACAAACTTCTTATGGATTCTGGTGGACTTCGTTATAAGGAGAGTTGACTGTATAACTTTAATTTAGTACAGTATTTATATTATTTACCAAATTTGACTATTGTAAGAAACTGACCACTGAAAGCCTTTGTTATGATTAAGTGCTTGCAATTATGTTTCTTAATTAGCCCTGATGAAGAGAAAGAGCGGATTGGTCCTGCCAAACCGAACATCAATGCCCAATCAAATCAAGTAACAATTGTAGCACCTCCCACCACTAATACTGCAGCCAAGTCTTCAGCCTCGGCACCACCTCTTCCTCCTCATCCTCCTCCTCCTGTTACTCCTGTACCTCCTCCACCCTGTATTCCGTCATCTACTCCACTTCCACCTATGATGCCACAACCAGTGATGACTCCCCAAGGAATGATGATGGTTCCTCCACGTCCGCCAGTTAGATTACCTCACATCCGACCTCCACCATTGATGAGTAAGATCCATAGAAAAGTGAAACTTAAATGAAATTCTTTGTGTTTTTAAACGTTAATTCTAAAATCCATGGAATAAATTCATTTTAAATAATGCAGAGAACTAAATTTTCATTGTCATTAATAAAGACTTAATACACAGCGCATCTGTTAAGTTTTAGGACCATTACGATAAAAAAAAATACTTACAGGAAAGAAATGACAAATTTTATTGTTTACTATTCAATATACATCCCTTCTAAGCTCACACGCTAATTTGCATGGTCGTAAAGTCCCTGGATTTCTCGGTAGAAGTTCCCTTTTGGAGTCTCCGTTAAAACGTGTATTCCTTGCTGGATGTCTGGAATGGAGTATTAAACAAGACCTTTCAGTTGAGATTTAATTTTGGGAACAGAAAATAGACTGCAAGTGTTACGTCGGATAAATAAGGGAGGGTGGTCCAAAAACAGTCACATTCTTTTTTTTGCCAAAGTTATCGCGTTGTGAGCATGTGCATTGTCGTGGAGAAGGAACCAGTCGTTGGATACAGCCATGGCCGATCGGACACGCCAAATCCTTTGAGAAGCCTTGCCATTATGCCTTTGTTGCATTGTTGATTCACGGTTTGACCTTTTGGTATGAATTCCTTGTGAATAATGCCCTCCCAGTCGAGAAAAATGACTAGTGTCGTCGTCGCATGAGATTTCTCAAGTCGCCCATCACGAAATTGTCCAAACCAATGGAAACCATTTGAATGGGACAATGCTTGATCCGCATAAGCTGCATTTACCATCTTGACGGTTTCTGTCGCTGTTTTAACGGCTTTAAAACCGAACTACTCGTTGTTTCACATTTGTATCCATGATAAGCATGTGTAACAAAACTCGGTTTCAGGTCTGCATTACATGTCAAGACACGTCGCAACCTATTGATAATACACTACAAAACATGTCGAGACCTATTGCTAACTTCTTTCTTCGTCTCTCGATAGATGGCATGCATGACTTCACACAAAAATATTCAGTCCTAAACTTAGCAGACACACTGTGTGTATTAAGAAAATACACTGGATATAGTTGCACTTGTTTTAGGCAATTTTCATTTACTATTAACAGAATTGTTACTCAGCAAAGCAATAGTGAATTGCTAAAATTTGCATTTTTTCCAGTGCATTGTCCTAAATATCCTTTGTACTGCCTGGAATTTTTAAATTCTATTTGCATTATTTTTCCTAGGTATGCCACATCATCCACACATGCCACCAGGTCATCCAATACCTCCTCAAATGCCACCTTTTCAACAGATGCCACCTGTTCCTTCTATTCCAATGCCATCAATGAGACCACCTTTGCCAGCTGAAGAAGAACCCTTAACAAAGAAGATGAAGACAGAGGAGACACTCATTCCTGAAGCAGAATTCCTTAGCAAACATAAAGTATGATGAGGATGCTTGTAAATTTGTGAAAACTTTCTTATCATTTGTTTATGCTATTTTTCTTCCCTTATAATTGTGATTTACTCCATTTTGTTTGGCAGGGTCCTGTGACATTCAAGATTCAGTTGCCATCATTAAATGATAAACCTGAATGGAAATTAAATGGGCAGACCCTCACATTCACATTGCCATTAACTGATATGGTATGAATCATTTGTTTTATTACCTAATGATTATTAAATTTGCAATTCTATGCTTGTTAGAATGTTTTTTTTCCCTTCTAGATTTCAGTTGTCAAGGCTAAAATATATGAGGAGATAGGAATGCCACCAGGAAAACAGAAAATACAATTAGAGGTAAATTTCCCAAAAGTTTTTTCGTTTGGGTCAAAAGAGTCCCGAATAGGGGAAAACTGAGTTTTAGAATATTTGACTTCTCCTTTACGTTTGGCCACTAGGAACAATTCTAGCCAAACTGGTCCCTTTTCTCCCCTCTTTAAAATTTATATTCCTTAATTTGGGATTATAGTCTCATTATCAGTATTCAGAAGCTATCTAAAAAGTTCAATCAAAAAGAGTATACATTTATTTTCTGTAGTATTCTTACAAGGAGACTCCCAAGTACTCTGACTTGCCGAATTTTGATGAAAAAAATTGTACCAGTAGATTATTTCAAATTAAGCTCTCATGCAAAGCCATTCGACGCACTTCTCAAAATTTATAGAGAAAAAAAATCATTAAGTTTTTTACCAATTCAGAGATATAAGGGTCGTACAAATGAAAACGAAAATTATTTATTTTATCCAAAGTATATATAAGGAATTTAAAAATACACTCCAAATGCGTTAAGGCATTTATTCCACTGTGTAAAAAGGCGTGTAATTCCTTTATGGAAGTCTTTCGGTTGTGTGTGGAACCATTCCTTCTTCTTCCTTCACTTCATCGTCCGACTGAAACCTGCGGCCTTTCAGATGTTTCTTGAGATTCTCAAACACGTGAAAGTCACACGGGATAAGTCAGGGCTGTAAGGTGGATGCTGCATTGCTTCCCAGTTGAACTTTTTGATGAGGTCTACTGTTGGTTTCGAGGTGTGCGGACATGCGTTGTCATGGAGAAGAAGCATTCCTTCTGTAAGAAGTCCAGGACGCTTGCACTTGATGGCCACGTGCAGTGCCTTCAATGTTTCCCCATATTGTGCTGCGTTAACTGTAGTGCCTTTTTCAAGAAAGCCCAGTAAAATCTGGGCTTTGCGATCAAAAAACATGGTCAACATCAATTTCCCTGTGCTGTTTGCGATTGCTTTTGATTTTTTCGCGATTTGACTTTGATTTGTTTGCGATTGCTTGTTTGGACGAAGCGATCACTCACAGAGCTTTGAAGCGTGAGCTATCGTTGTTTCTCAGGTGATGCAACACTTGCAACCTATTGTTCAATTTGCATGTGGGGTTTCGCAATTGTTGAAAACAAAAACTTACGATCCTACACGTTTTTTTTCCCCACAGAAATTTTCGTTTTCATTTGTACGACTGTTATACTTAATATTGTTGCAACTACAGCTAACAGCGGCTCAGCAGTAACGTGTTGGCTTCTGGTGAAAACAACCTGGGTTCGATTCCCGTGGAGGCCGCGATGTTTTTTTTTCCATGAAGTTTTCCTTAATATATATAGAAGTTAAATGTAACATTTTTTAAACATAATCGCAGTTTTCCAATTCATTGTCATTATTTTTTCATAATTATTATAGAAGGAATGCAAAAGAAATGACCATAATACACTATGAATGAACAATTATAAATGGACTTTATAAAAATAGTTGACCATAATATTACGATTTTTTTTTAAGTAATAATAGCGATTTTTTGCAATAATTACAGCTTTTTTCTTTTGTTCAAAAGTTATTGGAGGTCTTTTATTATTTTTAGGCGATGGAATGTAATCACTATCCGAAGCCGATACAGATTCTGGTGTACATTCCGAAAACTGTTCTTCGTCGTATGGCTCATTGTCTAATATTAATTCATTGGTCTCTACAATTTTCATTTCCGAAATCATGTCCACGACATGCATAAATAACTCTTTGCTAATTAATTCAACAGTTGTTGAAACAATGTAAGATTAAGAATTTATAGGCATATAATTTGCGTCCTTTAACAATTTCTCGCACGCTTTTATAGCACTTGCAAGTTCTAATCTTGAGATTTCAAATTTTGAGTCATCTTGATATGCAAAATTGCTTGCTTCACATGTAATATCCATTATGGAAACCTTTTTACATGTCCTGTCACAAGAAAAAACAGCGAGCGACTAGCATATCTGTAACAAGTTACAATCTCCTATTTCCTAGGAGTGGAAATTTGCTAGCAATGGAAATTTACTATTGCTTCTCTGCCTCTCTTTACCTGCATGTGAATATTTAAGAAAGGAAATACGAACGTTATTTCCAATTATAGCCCTATTTCAGTATTAAATCCTTTGTCCAAGATAGTTGAGAAAGTAGTTTTCTACCAATTAACTGAATACTTATGGACCCAAATTCCTCACCATCAGAAAGGAAGTAGACCAGGCTATAAAACAACCTGGATTCCCATCCATATTTTATTAACTGCTATTGAAGCTTATGACCAGGGTCTAAAATTCATTGTTGCCCAAACAGACATCTCGAAGGCTTTTGATACGGTTTCTAGACCCCAGCTTCTCCATGACTTGGAAACCTTGGGTGTCTCAAAAGGATATATAGATCTGCTGGATGACTATTTAAGGGACGACACTAATATTATCAGTTTAAATCCCTTGACTAGTAAACCGTCTACTCGAGGCATTGTCCAGGGTTCAGGCCTTGGTCCCCTCCTGTATGCTGGTTCTACATCTTCTCTATTTAGTCAACGGTTTAACTGTAATATATTAGGTTATGTCGAATATCATGGTTCACCACATTTCCACTCAAGAACAAGACAAGGCGATAGATCTACTTCGACAAGACTTATCCTATATGTCCCAATGGTATAATTTTAGAGGCCTCAGACTTAACCCTTCTAAAAGTCGTATCATGATAGGCCCTAAAGACAGGACAAACCAAATTCCATCAAGATCCTTGGTATTACTTTTGATCCCGGTCTAAGGTTCAGTGACTTAGTAGACAGTATTATAACTACGTTGCATCGTAAGAACTACTTAGTGAAGAGATTGAGAACCATTTTGACCATTACTCAAATATGTCGATATATAAACGCTGTTATAGTATCAAAAATCGCTTATGGCGCAATATTTTGGTCATCGACCTCTACAGCCAATTTGAAGAGACTTAAGGTTGCCTATAATCGCCTGATTAGGACTGCCTTTAAATTGAAAAGACTAGATTCAGTGACGAATGTTTGTATACAGTACAACTTACCCACCCTTACCGTTATTAATAAAGTGGCCCTTACATCCGAGTTGATGGAGGCGATATGCAATGACACCCATTTTGCAGCGTTTGTTAGGGCCTGGTTCGTGTCCAGTACCAATATTCGACAAACTGAGATTTCTTTTTGTGGTACCCTGTAAGATGACTTCTTTTAAATCTAGATGTTTTCCCTATAACGCAATCTCCCTTTGGAACTATTTGCTATATGAAATAAGATCAGTGATTTTTCAGTGTAAAATCCCAAAATGTGCTTCATCTAGTTATCATTTTAAGCAGCTTTTACGGAAACACTTCATTGCTATTCATGAGGAGGCTTATTTTTTTTTATTTTCTATCTTAGGTTTTATATTTTGATCGAGAGTTGTTTGTGTTCTAGTTGTATCTGTTTTGACGAAATGGTGGAAGTAATTTTCCCCTGAGCTAGTTTTTTTTTATTCCTGGAGAGTGCTAAACAATAATAATAATAATTTATTAAGGTTTTTGCATTCTTCAAAAAAATAAATATTATTTGTCAGAGATTTAAGATATATTTATAATTTTAAAGATTTTATTGCAGATTTCTTTGGCTAAAATAATTATCCGGCTTCATGTGCTTTTAATTTTTTATATTGTTTTATATTTTGTTAAATAAAATTTATAGTTGTTCATTCATAGCAAATTAATTAAAATATACAGTCATTTCTTTTGCGTTCCTTCTATAATAATTGTGAAAAATAACGACAATGAATTGGAAAACTACGATTACGTTTAAAAAAAGTTACATTTAACTGCTATATATATTAAGGAAAATTTCAGGGGGGGGGGGGGGAACAAAACATGGTGGCCTCCATGGGAATCAAACCCAAGTTGTTTTCACCAGAAGCCAATGCGTTACTGCCGAGTCACTTTAAACTTTCCAATAGTAGTTAAAATTTACAGAACAAGGAAACATATTAGTAGAACAAATATGTATTATCAATCTAATATCAAGGGAAGAACAAATTGTTTCGATTTAGAGATTTTCATTTTATTAGGAGCTTTAGCAAAAAGCTGCTTATAAGAATGCATGTTTGGTCTGTACTTTTATCTGGCTGTCCGGCGTTTGTACAAACATGGATTAACTTTTTCAAATTCTGTTTTCAACAATATTTTCATCAAGGTCATAGCTCGGCTGTATCAACTTTTCAGGCATTTTCTTGGACCCCTTCAAGCCGACGGCACGTACTAAATCAGTTACTGTAAAGAATGCCAAGTTAATAACATGTCATATAAGAATTGATTCATCAAGAATGAATATGTTGTCACTTTGTTTATCTTTTAAGCATTGTTGACTCGCATGCGCACGTGATGATCGCTTTGTTGCAGCTAAACTTCCTTCTTGGAATGTTTGCAAAATATTATTATGGTTTGATTTACTAAGGTTGATTGAGTAAAATAAAATTTGAATTATTGATGTCGTCAACTTTGGTTGGTAATATTTCATCCAGACAATATCTGAGGGAAAGTAGTCTCTGATCATTATGTTAATGCAATGACACATTTACGGTTCGAATTACAATTTTTTAAATATGCCATGATGTTATAAATTTGCTAATCTTCCTATTTAAACAAAGTTGTACATGATTGTAGAGTCCTCCTTTAAACTGTAAATGCAAGACTTAAGGTGTTAAAAGGTTAAATAAATAACAAATTATGCACCGCAGACAATGAACCACTAAGCTGTAATAGTATGACACGAGGTGGTAAAGAGGAAGTAGCTCTGCAGTGCAGGGTTTTTACCAAACAATGCGTATCAGTGAACTGTAGTCGTTTGCATTCATCGGAAGCAGAAATGGTATTTGAAGAACGTGTGAATATCAAATTTGCCGACGTGGGGAAATCGCCAAGAGAAATATTGTATGTATTGCAGCAGGTGTACAATGAGAGTGCAATGTGTTGTGTAGAAGTGTTTTCTTGGCACTCCCTATTCAGAGAAGGCCGTGAATCTGTATAAGATCTGGGCTAATGTTAATAGCCCTACTTACAAGGGGAGGACCAGGACTGTTAAGCTTGGATTTAACTGAAATTTAAATATGTTGTTACGCATCCCTCTCACTATTGTACGGCGTAGTAACTCATGCTAATGCAGTGTCCGCGCAGTCCGCTCGTCAAATCGCCAATGGCGACAGTTCAACTAATCTGACGAATAAACAATCACATTTGGCGAATATACTTGGCTAATTCTATTTATATGGAAAAATTTTATTTTCAAACTCAAAAATATTTTTAATTTTAAATGCTTCATAATTTTTTTTAATTTTAAATTTGGCTAAAAACATGAGATTCTGGCTTAAAGAAAATCTCTATGGGCTAAACCATTGGCGAAAAAAATTTCAAGTACTGCGCGGCCACTGCTAATGGGTATTAGTTTACGAGATATAATTATTTAAAGTTAGTTATGTAGGCCATTAATGTACTGGGTGATGCAAAAGTGTGTTACATTTTTTCATGAAACTAATAATTGTTTTGCTGTGACGAATTCTTTAGCAAAACGATTGTTTGCGCGTGCCTCGTGATTCTTATGAAAGCATTGAATTGTGGGAAAGCTAACACTGAAAATGTCGTTAACAATGTAAAAGAATGTAACACACTTTTGGATCACCCGGTATATTTACATATTTGGACATTATGATGTTCAGTAATTAATGTGGTCATGTGGATAAGTTGATAGGTTACAATGCTAAAGGTCCCATGTTCAAATCTTGTACCTTTCCCAACTTCATTTAATTTGTTTTTTTAAAGCATGTTTTTGAACAAAATATATATGGAACTAATATTAATTATTAAAAACATATTTTTAGAATTATTTGCATATTATATTTCATAAACATATTTCATTAAAAACTAATTAATACTTATTTCTCTCTCATATGCATATAGAACTTTTTTCATCAAAATTTCCGTTACTCGGGGTATACTTGTACAATTTCCGCACTGACATTTTTTCCCTCATTATGACATTACACTGTAGTAGTTGTCGCTCGATTGGTAATCATGCTTCTAACAAAGCGAAAACGAAAGTCTAACCGTTGACTCTGTCATTGTTGGTTAATTATTTTTTATTTGCTTTTCCTCATGAAAGTGAATGTTGTTATGGTAATTTCTTGATTTGCATATTGAACATTTAAATGCCTTTGTGAAGTGCATAGGGAGGTAACAATAAATTCAACATGTGATTGTTGGTGATCCGTTCATCAGATTTTGGAAATTTTTTTTTTGTTTTGTTCGGAATTCCATGCTGAACAAGTCTTCAATTGGAATTTTTTGTGTATCTTACGGTTTATCTTATTAAAAATAATATGTTACCTTCCTCAAATGCCGTTCAGGCGGCCGAGAGGGCTAGGGTGTAGGCTCTCTAGTTCTCGACTCCGCCTAGTCGTGGGTTCGAATCTCGTCATAGGCATGGGATGTTTGTGTTTGTCCTGGGCTGCGTACAGATATAACTTGTGTAAAAGGCACAAAATGGCCATAGTAGTTGACGCCTAAATTTCTAGAGGCCCCCCCCCCCCCTTCCTCAAATGAAATATAATATGCAAAAAATTATAAAAATGTTTTTAACATTTAATTAGTTTCATATATAATTTATTCAAAAACACGTTTAAAAAATAAATGCTACTGGGATATGAACCAGATTCGAACACGGGACCTTTAGCATTCTAATCTATCGACTTAATCACATGACCAAATCGACTACTTGATTATCACACTGTCCGATTTTGTAAATATACATCAATAGCATATATAACTAACTTTAAATAATTACATCTCGTAAACTAATGCCCATTAAACATGAGTTACTATGCCATATAGCAGTGGGAGGGGTGTGTAACAACATATTTGAATTTCAGTTAAATCCAAGCTTAACAGACCTGGTCCTCCCCTTGTCAGCCGATCTCGCCCCATGCGACTTTTACGGTCTGAAAAATGAATTCAAAGGATGCAGTTTAAAGAGTGAATCTGATGTTCAGGAAGCAGCAGTGGCCACCCTGGAGACCCTAACCTCCAAAGGCTTCCAGGAATGTTTTCAGCAACTGTGCTCGTGTTGGCAGAAGTGTATTGTTGCAGAAGGGGGGGGGGGGGGGGGGGGAGTACTTGGAAGGTGGTTGTGTGTAACACGTGATAACGAAATACATCATATCCGTCAGGAAGGCCAGTCTCTGAACTTATTGATCGTACTGGTATTTAATACAGTTGCCCTTCTATTAGTTCAAGCATCCAATTGCTATTGAGATACGATTTGCTACACCACTGCTCTTAAATTTTAGGTGCGTCTTAAGAAGTCTGACCGAATTCGACCAGATGATGCAGACTTGTCAACCTCGTGTCTGGTTTGGTCTGATCATCATTGTATATGGGACAGTGCAGTTGTGTGAAGTGAATTCATTACCATTGACAAATAAGGAAATTGTTAATTTAATGATATTAACACAAAAAATAAAGCCTCAAAAAAAAAACATTCTCACAGAATGAAAATAGCCTTTAAAGTAAGGTCACTCACAAGGAGGCTCCACATATTTTGACTCTCCAAATTTGATAAAAAAAAATTGTGGGTAACTTTCACCCAATTAACTTCTACCCATGCAGAGCCATTCAATGCACTTCTCAAAATTTTCTGAGGAAAAAATTCATAAGGTTTATTTCAATGTGTGCAGTTTATAAACACCCGAATTGTAGAGTAGGATTCTAATATAAACTGCATACATTGGGCGAAAGCAGGGACGATCAGTTAATTGATTGTCTCTGGGTGAAAGTTTTTTGTAGAATTTTTTTTTTAATCCGGTGAGTCAGAGTACATGGAGTCTCCTTGTGAGTCAAATTACTAAAGTGAAAGTATTCAAAAATATCTAAGGCTGGCATGTTGGTGATGGAATTTTATGGGTTTCGAATTTCACTAGTTTTGATTTCACCATACGTTTTCACTCTGTATTACATACAGGGTGGGCCAAAAAAAAACTCGCCACTGAAAATTTTATAAGTCCAATGGAAACGGTCCACAAAGGGGTGAGCGATTGTATTAGTCAATAGATATTCAATAAGAGACAATGATCTAAAAAGTGTACAATTTGTGTATTATTTAAGATTATGCTCACCTCGTCTAGAAATTGACTCGTTCCATTTAATGTTAACGCCTGCCTTAATTAATGGTAGCATTCTTCCTTCTAGAATCTCTCACCCCTTTGTGGACCGTTTCCATTGGACTTAGAAATTTTCAGTGGCGAGTTTTTTTTGGCCCACCCTGTATAAACATTTATTAGTAAACAGTTTTATTTAACCTAATGATTAATATGATCAGCCACTTGAGTTCCATTAAGGAAATTTAAAATAAGCAACGATACTACTTCATGTTAATTTGTCATCGAATATGCATACAGCCATGTTTGATTGGCTTTGACCATAGCGGATTGAATTAAGAACAAGGGTGGCTTTAGGACATCATGATCGTTTCTGGTCGGGAGTTATGGAACAACTTGGGCTGGAATGGTTGTAATGTTGGCGACCAGTCGACTTCTTAGACATGCCCTTTTTTCTTTTTTTTTTTTGCCTGGAAGTCCATTCTCTGGAAACCTTAATGGCAACTGCTCTTGAACATTTCATAATTGCATCTATTCTAATTCTTGTAGCATTGTTTTGGACATTTATCCCACATCGCATTTTTATCTATTCCTTCACAAGTAATTTAATTCATTGGTCTCGGCAAGCGTACAGTATCCATGTTTATGTGAATGTTGCCATGTATCCATTCACACTGTAGTACAGTATCCATTAACACTGTAGTACCATGACCATTTTGCATAAAATGATCTAGAAATTGTAATATATTGGCCACCGAGTTTATATTTCTTGAATTAAAAGAATTTTTCCTTAGTATATAAGCTCTGTAAGATTTAAGTTGACACCACTTACAAGGTAACCATCCAAACCTGTATCTGTTCACACCAAGTTGAAATGTCACTCACCTAAAGTTGCTATTTGATGCTTGCAAAATAAGAAACCAACATATTGTGTTTCTTTCAAAATAAACTGCGAAAACGAAAAAATTTGAGCGTACATAGCTGTACACAGACTCCCTTGTTACTAACAATGTTAATAACAATGGAGTCTCTGTATGGCTGTGTGTGCTCAATTTTTTTCTTTTTTGCAGTTTATTTTGAAAGAAACAAAATAGATGGTGATTTCTTATTTGCAAGCATCAATAATAGCTTTAGGTGTGAAACTGTAGATACAGGTTCTGATGGTTCCATTTTTAGTATTAATTAACAACAGATTCGTTAATTTGTTTGCTTATAAATATTGAGCATTTATTTTCTTTGTTGTTGTAGGGTATTTTCTTCAAGGATTCCAATACACTTGCTTATTACAATATTCTCCCCAATACTACTGTGCATTTGCAGCTTAAAGAAAGAGGAGGACGTAAGAAGTAAAATTCAGTTACAAAGTTGTGGAAAGAAAACAGAATGTGTTTTTGTTATTTCACATTACATGTATCTCTATTTTTAATGGGAGTCAACACCATACATTTTGATAGTTGACATCTTTGATTCTAAAATAATTTATGAATGTTTATATTTTGTAATATTTCATTTTATATTATTTTTGATGACATTATCTGAAGTATTTTATTCCTCTAAGGAATTTATACTTTATGAACAAGTATTTTTATACCTGTAATAATAAACATTAGCCAAGAAATTTCATTTTTGTTTTCATTTAATATTTAATTATGTGGGAAACATTACACTACTGTACATAATCATTTGAGAGACAGACAAAATTTTGAATAAACATAACCGTATGCACAGATGGATTTAGTTTAAATATTATCGCCATCATAGTACCAAGTACTGTATGTAAATATGAAACTGGAATTTTTGTCTAGAAAAAGCACATTTATCATATGAAAATGATAAAAAATATTTTATTCGAAGTATTGCCCATCGCTGGCTATACATTTTTTACCACCTGTCTGACAATTTGTGGAAGCCACACCAAAAATCTGTTGCTCTTTTGAGGCAAACCAGTCATAGAGCCATTTTCGTACATTTTTGTAAGAAGTGAAGCGCTGCTTAGCAAATGTCCCCATCGATGAAAATAAGTAGTAATCATGGAGCCAAATCTGCTAAGTAAGCCGCATGCAAAAGTATTTCCCAATTGTTTCCTTGACCAGTTTTTGTTGTGTGTGATGGTTTGTTATCATGAAGCAAAATCACTTTTGTGTTACCTTTTTTGATATTCTGGTCTTTTTTCACACAAAGCTTGATTCAAATCTATCATTTGTTGTCAGTAGCATTCACCAGGTTTCAGCAGCTCGTAATAGATCATTTTGTGTCGTTCACGTTCTTAGTTTCTCATGTCAAAATCACCACTTTTGAATTTTTTAAACCACTCGTAGCACAGTGATTTACCAAGAGCATGCTCGCGGTAAGCTTCGAAAAGCATTTGATGTGATTCTGCAGCAGTTTTCTTCAAATGGTAACAGAAAATCAATGTTTTCTGCAAATCGTAGTTTCCAGGCACAAAATCGACATGTTCAATGCTATTACACACTAGGCTATTGTATGAAACTTATAGTTGTGAGTTGAAAATCCTTGTCAGATGTCAGAAGAAGAAAACGACGCAGTTTGGCGGTAACTACATTGACAGCTAGGACCATTTATAGGCAAATTCCTGTTTCATATTTACAGAACTGCAATTGTAGTCGCATCGTCAGCGAACAAGTACAGGTTACACTTAAGGAACTCTGGAAGGTCATGAATGTAGAAGTTGAACAAGGCCGGTCCCAGGACGGAACCCTGGGGAACACCAGCATTAACATCACAGGGGTCCGACAAGGAGTTACCAACCTTGACACGATATGATCTGTTGGCCAGGAAGGAGCGAACTAGAGCAATCAGCTCGTCAGGGAAACCGGAGTTGATCATTTTATAGATGAGGCCGTCATGCCAGACTTGGTCGAAAGCCTTATGCACATCGAGAAAGACAATTCCGCCGTACATCGAATAGTTAAGAGGACTGTTCAGATCTGCAACGAGCCTCCATATCTGGAGTTGGCAGGAGTGATTCGGGCGAAAGCCAAATTGTTCCTTGCGAATTAGATTATGAGACTCGCAAAAGTCGTTGAACTTCTTCAGGATAATGTGTTCGAAGACCTTAGATAGCGTGGGCAATAGGCTAATGGGCCTGTAGCTGACTGGGAGAGCAGGATTAAGACCCGGCTTAAGTATAGTAAGGATGACCGAGTCCTTCCAGGCTTTGGGGAAGTAGCCGTGGTTCCAGCAGTCATTTAGAATCCTGGTAATAAGGCAGGTAACCCTTGGTGGTAAATTTTTCAGTGTACCATTGGTGATGGAGTCAATACCAGGAGCCTTGTTGCTCTTTAGACTTTTAATTATGATTGAGACCTCGGTGACGTCTATGGCTTGGAGAGGGTTGAGTACACAAGGAGAGCGATCATAATTTATGCAGCCTTCTTGGACTTGGCGGGTATTCTCGATGCTTGCCGGTCTATCTGCAGTGGGGGTGGTGAATTGGCTCTTCAATGCATTGGCAATAAGTTGGGCTTTTTCCTGGGAGCTGCTGACAAAGTTACCATTGTCTGTAAGCAGGGGGGGGGGGGGGGGAATAGCGGCGGCCTTCTTGTTTTTGAGGGCCCTGACCGTACACCAGAGGGAGTTGTCCTGGACCGACAGGCTCTTGATCTTGTTGTTCCACCTTTGGATTCGCAGCTCCTTGACCAGATCACTAACCTTGCGTTTTAGCCTGTTATACTTAGTCTTGAAATGGAGGCACCTACTACGTTGCCACAAAACTTCTGTAGGAGTTCTTTTCACGTATAAGGATATAGAGAGTAGCGACATCCTTTTATACCGCCAATCCTCGTCTTTCATTGGTTCAAGGCAGTCACGAGGCCCATTGGCCGCCATTGTTATGGCAAAAGCAATTACGCTCGCCGTTCGTTTAGCTTATTTTGCCATGCAATCAGTGCTGTACTTTAGTAGAATTCTGCCCCCTTACTGTATTCTGTACAGCACCGGTGCCCCTCCCCCCTCGTTACATGCTCTGAATGCATAATGGTCGACTTTGCTTGTAAATATTATAAAATAAGGACTTCTGAAATTAGCAAAGGGTAGAATATTTAATTGCCTACGCGTTTCGTAATAATTACATCTTCAGGGAAACAATACAACTACAATTGAGGTTGATCGCGTTCACAAATTTATGGACATGCCCCACCAATTGAAATGCAAAATTATGAGTATTATAAAACATGAAAAGGACCAGAGACGAATCCTCCTGTTGGAAACTTTAGAAATCGGAAAACATGTACTAGCAAGAGAGGCGTTACTTTTAAACAACCAGACAAGTTTTATAAAGAACCCGATCCTGGATGTAGTAAATGAAGTGATCAACAGCAAGAATCGAAATCGGCCACGTGAACAATAAATATCGATTGTTGGAATATCGATTATCACGATGAATACTCTGCTTCTAAGAGCTTTTTAGTATTATGTTATCTAACGATTTTGTTTATTTTGTCTTTAATATTGTTTTATTTTTATTTTATTTTCTATGATCGGCTAACTTATGATTATATAATTTATCTACACATGGCAGTATGAGTTATGAACTGTGTAATTCGGACGAATAACATTCCTTGTTAAACCCCACGGTTGAAATTTGCATTTCAATTGGTGGGGCATGTCCATAAATTTGTGAACGCGATCAGCCTCAATTGTAGTTGTATTGTTTCCCTGAAAATGTAATTATTACGAAACGCGTAGGCAATTAAATATTCTACCCTTTGCTAATTTCAGAAGTCCTTATTTTATAATAAAACAACAATGTTTGACGGACACGGCCAACAATGTGGGCTTCTGGAGATTGGATGCTGCACCACGACAACGCTCCAGCACACGCAGGGCACATCGTGCAGCAATTCTTGACAAAATACCACGTCGCTCAGGTCAGGCAGCCGCCCTACTCACCTGCCCTAGCTCCGTGCGACTTCTTCGCATTTCCGAAGCAGTGTTGCCAGATTTTTTCAGGATAAGGTTGCAAATCCGACCCCTGATGTGCTCAAAAATAGCCCAAAAATAGCCCAAATTTTAAATATCTATTGTTATCGAAAATATCAATAAATTAGCGTATGCACCAGCACTGGTTGTACTTATTTATTAAGGAAAATGCACAATTATAAGTTTAAATTTTTTATTAAATATTGTTTCTAATTTACATTTTTCGAAAAGAAATTGAATAGTAACACTGCTGCATCATTCAGCTCTTCAAATTTTTCATGCATACTTTGGTTAAATTTATTTAATGTATTTTTTGTAACTTCAAAGCCATTACAACCAGTGATGGGAACCAAGCTTATTATTTTTACCCTAGCCACCTGGTGAGAAATACCCTAGATTACCCTAGACAATCCTATAGTCATAGTCAACATGATAGGGATCCCTATCATGTTTGCTATGCCTATAATAAAATCTAAAGGGTCCCCCCTTTGCACCAAATGCGGATCCAGATTTTGGTGCCCTCTAGAGCAGTGTTGCCAGATTGGGCTATAAACCGCAAATTGGGCTTTTTAAAAAAACAATTGGCTTGTAAAATTTTTACTTCGCGGTTTGGGATTTTTTTGGGTTGTGCTCAGATTAATTACAACCATCTAGAGACCATTCTATCAATTACAAGGCCACATCCACGACCTACTGTCGAAGGCAAGAGGCAGGTGATAGGTGAACCGAATGGATAAAAAAAAAGAGCCAATGAGAAGGTCGCAAACCATCAAACGCTGAACCGCCCCAAAATCGCAAAATACAAATAAAATGTCGCCCAAAAAGTCGCAAGTCGCAAATGGAAATTTCTTGTCGCAATTTACAAATAAAAGTCGCCCGAATTGCGAAAAAATCGCCCAATCTGGCAACACCTCTAGAGTCTAGAGGGCACCAAAATCTCCGAAGATCAAGAAAGGACGGAGATTTGAGGATGTGAACGTAACAAAACAAAATGCGACGGCGGAGATCTTGGCATCTCAAAGGAGGCATTCCGTACTTGTTTCGACCAATGGCAGCAACTCTGGGCTAAATGGTTTGAAGGTGTGAGTTCGAACCGTATTTTTAGCACATTTTCTATATATAGAAATGTGCTTATGTGATCGGTTTGTCCAGCTATCCGTCCGTCCGTCCGTCTGTCTGTAGACAATACCACAATTCATTGCGTTGCAATAGAAAGAGTGTATGTATTGAATTGCTGGAAGACACGAATTATCCTCGCATTCGGGAAAACGCGTGTTGAGAACATACATGGGTTCGGCTCTGCGCGTGCTCTAAACGTTAATGAGATGGTGCGCGTGCAGGATGCACGTGTTTGACGATTATTGAAAGGGCAGTTCAGTCTCTAAATCAAGAGAATTATTTTATTCCTGGAATGCTTAGTATTTATTACGATAACTTGAAAACGAATTAACTTTTTGACAGTCTGTTTTCACCAATCCATTAATATGGGACAGAGCACGAACAAGTACGAACGTGAGATAGCCGGAATAAGTACGTACTATAATGGCACGTGCTTTAATGGTATAATTATGATACCCCCTTAAAAACTTCCTATAACCAGATATGGCATGTAATATATCAAACACCTCGTAACAACGTATGAGTGAATATAACGAGAAAATAATGATAGTGGGAATTGGTTGTGTTGCATGTGCCCTAATGGTACAATATAGTATTGTTAGAACTTTCAATGCTAAGATATGGCGTGTAATATATCAACCAAGTCATTACGAGTTGTTAGATCTATTGTTATCCATAGCTTATTTGTATGAAGAGCTTAATGCTGTTAGGCTTAATGTTATCTAAAACTCACTACTGTTATACATATTGCTTATTAATAGTAGTTAATCTCTTGCTTCAATAGTAGACGATAACGTAGAAACACTTTAGTAATTTAATTTGAAAAAATAATAGATGTTTACACACAACGCTTCAGCAATTGAGGCTCACTTCGTTTAACATTATGTGGGAATTCTTATAAATTAAAGAACTTTAATTTTTTTAAATGTATGAGGAATAACTCCCTGTCCTTTCAGTTCTTCAAGTTTATTCGTTTAAATTCTCTCTATACATTAGCTTACTTAAGTAGTAATTTACAATTTATTTTTCATATTTATTTATTTTCTCTTAAGTGTTTTAAAATTTTGATTAATTCAATATATCCATGTACGATGCTATAACATGAAGATGTGCTCCCTTTATCCGCTTTGGCGGTAAAATCATTCTTGTTTTTTTGTAGCCTCAATCGGGATACTTTCCGGACAGGCCTCGTATAAAAACAAAGAAACCAGAAATGACCCAAGCAACTATAGACCCTTCTATCCACAATTGGAAAAATTTTCGAGAAACTAATTTATTCTAAAGTGTTTCCTTTTTTTCGGAAATGCATTACATCCAGCACAGCACCGATTCCTTCCAAATCGTTCCACCTCCACGAATTTAACAATTTTACTGGGGAAGATTCAAAAGCCTTGTAGCTGTGGGAGTCAATTAGATGCGATCTACAGGGTGTAAATTTTAAGTTGACAAAGCAGAATAACTCGAAAAATAAGCTTCACACGAAAAAATGCGTATAATCCAAAGTTGATTATTTTCGAGGGGGCATCTGCTGGTGCTAAAATTAGCCCACCCCCCCCGGCCCCTGGGGGTGGGGCGGGGGGGCAACTTTAAAATTTCAAATGGGAACCCCTATTTTTTATTGCAGATTCAGGTCCTACATAAAAAACTACGTACATTTTGTCTGAAACATTTTTTTTTATTTTTGGTAGATGGCGCTGTAATTCAAGAAAATCCATTTTCTCATTTTTGCGTGGAAATAACTAATTTATTATTCATTTCGATTCCTACATTGTTTTAACTACAATGTAATTTGAAGACATTTCGTCAACAAACAAATAACGTAAACATTGGCATTTTTTTCAGAATGTTTACATTTTAAATTCTGATCTTTAGAAGAAAAGATTGTAATTTTTCAACTGTTTTTGTGAGTGTACAACGCCGTATTGCTTTTGAATTTACATTATGAATTATCTTTCTGTGGAAGAAAAAATTGAGATGGTGTACATTTATGGAGAAAGTGGGAGAAATTTTGATAATGCAGTCGCGCTTTATGCTCAGCGTTTTCCTGGCCAAACGCGATCACGGTCTTCTTTTGTTCGAGTTATTAAACAATTTACTGCGGAAGGTAGTGTGAACCAGAAAAAAAGAACCCGTGCAGCTACTGTTTGTGGAGAAAACAATCAAGTGTCAGTCCTAGCTGCTGTGGCTCATAATCCACATGCGAGCACAAGAGAAATATCAAGGCAATCAGGAATTTCACATATGAGTGTTTGGAAAATGCTGAAGCTCCACAAATTTCATCCATATCATGTATCTATGCATCAGGAACTACATGGCAATGACCACCAAAACCGTCTAACGTTTTGTCACTGGGCACTTCAGCAGATGCAAACAAACCAACATTTTTTTGCACGAGTTCTTTTCTCCGATGAGTCAACATTCACAAACCACGGGGAAGTTAATCGACATAACATGCATTACTGGAGTGAACAGAACCCACACTGGATTCGAGAAGTCAACCATCAGCGACCTTGGTCAATTAATGTTTGGTGTGGGATAATTGGCGATAAACTTATCGGTCCATATTTTATAGACGGTAATTTGAATGGCAACAAATATCGTAACCTACTTGAAAATGAACTACCAGATCTACTTGAAGACCTGAGTATTGAACTTCGACAACACATGTGGTTTCAACATGATGGTTGTCCAGCGCATTATTCATTAGTAGCGCGCGAAGTACTACATCGACTTTACCATGGTCGCTGGATCGGCAGGGAAGGTCCTGTGAATTGGCCAGCCAGATCGCCTGACCTTACATCGCCAGATTTTTTCTTATGGGGTTACCTCAAAGATATCGTTTATAAGGAAACGCCAACCACTCGCGAAAACATGATTCAAAGAATAAGAGATGCTTGCGCTGCAATTACACCAGACATGTTATCAAGATGTGTTCAGGAATTTACAAAACGAGTCAATAAATGCATCGAAGTTGGAGGTCATCAATTTGAACATTTAATTTCATAAAACGGCGAGATGCAAGGGATTTAAGGACAACAAGCAGGCCGAAAGTGAGAGGCGAGGGGACTCACTGGAAATACAAGCACCCCGAAATTCATTTACTTGCAAGTATTTGCAAATAAGAAAAAATAAAACGAAAACAATCGGTCCTTTTAAGGACCACCAAATCTTAAACGGGAATAACTTCATCTTTACACAGTCTTTTACTTTTTTACTCTGTTAGTTAATGAGTTCACTCGTTAGTACGTAGGATGTTCGGTTAGTTAGTTAGCTAATCAGTTGATTTGTTTGATAATTATAAAGTTGTGTGGCCTCATGACCACGAAACAAAACAAAATTATCCTAATCCGCGGCAAAAAATAATAAAATAATAACTTTGCGGCAAAATTTACGAAGTAAATAAGTATTTTTTATTTCTCCGTAACCATTTCCACGCAAAAATGAGAAAATGGATTTTCTTGAATTACAGCGCCATCTACCAAAAATAAAAAAAATGTTTCAGACAAAATGTACGTAGTTTTTTATGTAGGACCTGAATCTGCAATAAAAAATAGGGGTTCCCATTTGAAATTTTAAAGTTGCCCCCCGCCCCACCCCCAGGGGCCGGGGGGGGTGGGCTAATTTTAGCACCAGCAGATGCCCCCTCGAAAATAATCAACTTTGGATTCTACGCATTTTTTCGTGTGAAGCTTATTTTTCGAGTTATTCTGCTTTGTCAACTTAAAATTTACACCCTGTATAATGATTTGGAGAAGGCTTTTAATAGGGTTAACCATTCCTCCCTTCTGCTTAAGCTATCATATTATGGATTGTCGAACTCCTGGTGCTCCCTACTTGGACAGATATGAGACCCTAAAAATAAATCGTATAATCTCGCACACAAAATTTAGAGTTGAAATTAGAGTTCCCCAGGGATCTATATTGGGTCTTTTTCTCTTCTTAATATTTTTTTAACGATTTTTTTCTACTATGTTGATGGAGACAAACTCGGATTTGCAGATGATGTAAAGATATTCTCTAAGGTTGCCTCACATGAAGAAGCCTCTACTCTGCAGCTATGTTTAGATCAAGCGGCTCGATGGTATACAACCAATAATCTATCTTTGAATATATCCAAGTGGAATAAATTTATCTTTACTAGAAGACATCGACCTATTCAATACGATTTTTGGAACTACTATAGAAAGTGTCTCAGTGATCAGAGACCTTGGGGTTCTATTGGATGCCCGCTTGTCCTTTAGTAACCATGTCCACTTTATAACTGTCCTAGGAATCGGTAGCTTGGTTTAATCACCCGCATTTCGGAGACTTTTCGTGACCCCACAACCTTCATCAGACTTTTTGATGTGTTTGTTCTGTCACGGTTGGACTATGCTTTAGTTTTATGGAACTGTCTTGGTACCACGAACGTACAACAACTGGAAGGTATACAAAAAAAGTTTATTCACATTTTACAGTGGGGCTTTTATCCTAATTGTGGTTTTTATGAATATCGATTTTGTACTTTCTTACATAATCACTTACCACTTCACTGGCGACGTCTATTGAATGATCTAGTTTTTCTAAAAAAATATTTTTTATTTGATTTGGCTTTACTTAATTTTGTGACATGTATGCGATTCAGTGTTCCTACATATTATTTTCGAGATTATCCGATTTTTAGCTGTAATTATGTTCGGTCCAAAGACCCACTAATTAGATTATAAACTCTATATGTTAAAATACTTAATGATTCTGATCTTCTTTTCTCTTCAATTGAAGAATTTTGTAAAAATTTTCCAACTTATTGTTTTCAATATTTTTACAATTGAACATTATTCTTTTCTTTTTTATCTCTTACGTTGTCTTAGGCATTCTGGTGTTCAATGTACTTTGTAAATAAATAAATAAATAAATAAATAAATAAATAAATAAAATGTGTATAAATTTCTTTGTCTGTTACTCTCAATTTTTTATATATATATATATCAGATTTGAACAATAACTATAAAATAACCCAATACATCCTTGCACTTTTCTTTACATTGTCTAAGCTCAAGCATTTGAGACCGTCAAATGGTTGAAATCTGATATCCTTCATAAGCACTAGATTAATGCATGAACAAGTTGTACTAAATGGGAAAATCAAAATCGAAATTCATGTTAAATTCTTGAATTTTTTTTTTTTTTTGAGTGATATTGAATGAGTTTCATATTTTGGGAATAAATTGTTTACAAAAATTCAAGCTTTAAGTTCCTTTAATGCATATTAAGTTGTAATGCATATTTTAGCATAGAGTTCAGGTAAACTGAGCTTTTGATAATCCCTGCAGATATTGATCCTAGTTTATTTGGATT
Source organism: Rhysida immarginata (assembly GCA_023313115.1). Taxonomy (NCBI): domain Eukaryota; kingdom Metazoa; phylum Arthropoda; class Chilopoda; order Scolopendromorpha; family Scolopendridae; genus Rhysida; species Rhysida immarginata. Next base: position 1,867,176 of record JAHWFO010104687.1, read on the forward strand.
AATGGAGGTCTACTGTATATGTAATTCCATTTTAAGCAAAATTGTATATTTTTGATTTAAAACAATAGTCCTTGCTGCCATTGTAGTTGTTTAGTTTGGTATTTTTATAAAGTCGAGGCTTACATTTTTTAATAATTTTAATATTATAGAATTTTATAATGGGAAAACAAATTCTACATGAAAAGCCTAACATAGTGCTCTAAGAAAGCCTTTTCCTACAATGTTGATGCCTCGCATATGAAGTGATGCCTCTCTGATGTGATTCTGGCCCCCACAATAAACCGATCTCCATAATTGATCATTTTGGGTGGGAGATGTCGAGCGAGTGTTTAAATTCAATCCTGACTCACTGAAAATAACAGGACCATTATAGATCACAAGCTGATGCTATCTCACCATTTAAAGACGGTCACTTCTTTGCACAGATAATCGATGTGCATGCATACAAGTCTCTGATGGAGTCGTGTGTGTACAGATTTCCCATCGCTGCGGATTCACCGGTAGCAGGCAGTCACAAACAAATCCTAATTTTTCTCTTATGACGCCTGAACCTCCCTGCTTTCTGATTATTGCAATTTCCTGGAACTAGAGGTTGGGACTACTTTCTTGGAAATACAGCCACCTTACAATCTTGCCTTGAGATTAACTTGCTTCTGATCTTCCGACTGTCCTTTATCTTAAAGAATTGTCCAACATAGTTGAGGCATAGTTTTCCTGTCAAGACGAATTCCAGCTGTTTTGACTTTGATTTAGAAACACTGGATTATTGTTCTCTTGCAATTTCAATTTCTTACGCAATAGATTGGCTCTTCGCCTATCTTTCTTAACTGCTTCTTTCATTGGCGAGCTGGTCAGTATTTCTGAGCACTTAGCATGGCTGAACAATGTATCTATACTTGCTGAAATGCTCAATGTTGAACAACATATCTGAGGGCTGTTTATCTGAGGCAAGATGACTCATATCTTCATGTACGTATTTCTAGCTGCACTAGAGGAGTTCTTATTACAGGGTGATTCACAATGATTGTAACAAAGTTTGACCACTTGTTGCGTATTGAGCAAAAAATGTTCTATGAATCTATATTGTCGTCTTCCAAATTCATACAAAATTACAACAGATCAAAGTTTTATTAAGTCTAGTAGCAAATAGGTAACAAAACATTATGTTATAAATTACGATTACATTTAAATTAAAAGCATAAGCGAGTATACGATTTAGTATAATAAGTGCTCAAAATATGCCCCTTGATCCTGAATACAAGCACGACACCAACGAATCATAAACACGAATTATGGCATGTTTATTGCGAATTTGATTGACTGCATCACTTATCCGTTGGGGTAACTGTTTATGAGTATTGATGTCAACTCTATAGAGTAGCTATTTTAGATGACCCCAAAGGGTAATAATCTAAAGGATTTAGATCAGGGGATCTCCATAACGAATCCATCTATTGGGATAATGCATCATCGTGTTAGAATAATTATATGAACTTTGAATTAGTCAATAAACAAGCGATTGTCAATTGTTAATGGACTGTACTTTGAGTTTTTATGGTAAATACATTTGTGGATTTGCTACCACATTTTCAAAACTTGATCTCTTATGTGCTGTAACGAAGTCAAATAAGACCTACCAGTTAGCACTTAAAATGACTTCCTCAACAAAATGTCAGAGTTTGTTACATACGTTGAGAGTCGTCGTGTATACATTGCTATTGAATCAAGGCATATTTCTACGTAACTTTTTTTAATTTTCCACTTATAAAAATGTTTAATGTTACATGTGTTTCAAAACATCAAGATGTTTATTCAGACAGGCAAATAATAATAATAACTTTAATTTATTGTTCAATAAACACAAAACCTATTAATCAACTGTAAAAATTCTATAGAATCACAAATGACAATTTTAACCAAATATAATTTATTATTTAATTAGCCATCTTTGGCTGAAATTAACCGAAACACTCTGTTAGGCATTGATCTAATTAACTTTTGAAAAATTGGAAGTTGTATGTCATCCCATGCTTTCAGAATTGAGAGTTTCGATTCATTTATATGGTTAAACTGTTTCTTTTTTGGCATAAAGATTTTGTACTGTGGCACAAGGATTGTTGTCGATGCACTTCTTAATAGTAAATAATCGTAAGAAGGCTAAGGCGTTTTTCATGCATGTTTTATTCCTCTACCTGTTAGGGTTACTCACTACTCATTCTCTTCTCTTACAACTATCGCTTCATTTCCCTGCGTATCTGCGCATGCATACATTGTTGCTCAATTCAATTCACCACAGTGCCATTATTCCACAAAAACTTTCGGTATATGTGTCTTTTAGCATGTGCAAAAGCTCATACTAATTCAGGATTCGTTAATACTTACGGAAAATAAAGATAAAACTTAACGAAATATTAACGCACTAGGAGTATATACTTTCAGTATTATTTCATATGCAAATTACGAGTTATCCGTCCCTAAAAAGTTGATTATCCGGACCGCTACACTGTAAGCTGACATCTTAAGCCCAAATTCCTGTGAAGCGGGCAGTCCCTGCTTTCCTCTTGCTGCCCGACAGAAAAAAAAACTGTATTTTTCGAGTTGGATTGAGTCATAGCCTACAAAATAAGAGAATCTTCGGGCAGAAAGAAGAGAGCAGGAAGTGATTTCAGAACATTTTCTGCCTTGTGGTTTCTGCCGTTGTTTTTACGCATGTGGAATCCACGCCTTAGTCTACAGAGCTCTTAATGCCACTCTGCTGCGGAATTTAGTCTACAGGGGCGCTAAATTTGGAAACTCCCACCCTCTTAGCGCGCCTCGTTAAATCAAAGATCTGCCTGGGCGTTCATGTGCCTCGTTAAATCAGTTATAGCTTATTTCATCGAGATTATGCCTCCATTTCTGCTGCAAATCAGTTGATAAAGTTGAGTTGGAAAGTAACCTGATAGTCAATGTCGGTTTCCAAAACTAATGCATCATTTTGTCCAAACAAACATACAGGGATTGACACCCACAGTTTGAACTGCCTAAAAAATTAGTTCTGTATATCATTTCAACATCATAATACAAAAAGTTTGTTGTTCTGAAGTAGACAGTTATTTGGAGGAATTACAGATTTTTTTTCATTGCGCTAGCGCATTCAGATAAGCTAAACATCAGTCGCCAGTATTCAACCACGATTTTAGCACATCGATTGAGGGACAAACCAGCCTCACTTGGCGACTGAGGAGTTCAAGGTCTCTTCAAAAGAACCAGAGTCTATCAAGCAAAAACCTGGATTTGCTTATATGAAAATTATTTTTACATAATCTTGCATTCATGTGGGGGAAGGAGGCTTGCACTATAATTTATTTGAGTGCAACATCTCCAAAAAATATCATTTTTGGAAATGGAATAACGGAAAAATTCTGGAGATGTTACTCCATTTTAATCAGGAGATGTACGAGGGTAGATCAAAAGTTTCTCAGACTAATGTTCCTGGAAAAAATTTTTTTTATTCATTTTCAAAATATCTTCCTTACGCATCGATGCAGCGGTCCCAGCATTTGATCCTACAATCGTTATTAGTAGACTTTCCCGAAATTAGTTCTTTTACGGTAGGAAACAGCAGAAATCACATGGGGCTAAAGTACGGAGAGTAGGGGGAATGTTCCATGAGTTCAATGTTCATTTCGGCTATAGGGAGAAATATCAAAACATAAACATTGAATATCCGCAATCTTTTGAGGGCATCGAGACCCATGGCTGCCATGGCTCTGAACTTATCCCATTGTTATACAATACATCCAAACACGCAACAACTCGTTACCATCGTTATACAATAACGGGCAAAAACGGCGCACTTCGATGAGTAGCAGTATAGGATTGCCTTCCTCTTGCCCTCAAAAATGGCAGCTATACCCATCATTCAATGCGAAGATATTTTCCCCTATTGTTTCTTTCGGTATGTTGGCAATGTGCGTCGGCGCGTTGTGCTGATGCAGAATGAATCCTTGCTCCGCAAAGTGACATCTCTTTCGGTGAATGTGGCGTATGAGATTTTTTTTGGTGGCATGAGAGTAGTATTATCACGACTTTAATTAGGGTAATTTAAAGATTAAACAAATTCAGTAACCTGCGGCTGTCGTGTATAGAGAAAGGAGGAGGGATGAAACGTTTTATATAAATTAATCATTAGATTTAATTCACTTAGTTGAAAGATAACAATGACTGATTGAAATTTTCAAATCAATACATTCGCAAAAATAGAATTCATCAAGAGTTCATGAATCTGGGTCCTCATTCGGGGTCCGGTTGTCGAGATCGGTATGCGAGCCTCGATGCTGAATTGCTGATAGCAACCGTATCGTTGGGGTTCACTGAATTCCGTCACCGCTACTAAGGGAGGCGGCGACCCTATTGGGTTCCAAGGAGCGTGACCCAACTCTATCAATAGATAAGCAAAACTAAAGATTAGCTTAAACAGCTAAGTATTCGAATAGGGAGGTCATAGGAAAAACTGGATATTCCTAACAAGAATAGTTCGGGCTAGGCGGAAGAGAAATTAAGATATCCACTTATCAGTCCGTTTAAGTCTATCTTAATTATTTTAATTCACTAAATTAATCTTATCAGAATACCCCTTAACGGCGACGCAATAGCCGAGCGCGGCTCGCGGCTAGAGATCTCCGCCCGGCACGCGCTCGCGAGGCAGTCGTCGTCCGCTGGCGGGTTGGCTGGGGCGCTCGGTGTGGCTATGTTGTCGTCCTCCGAAGTATTGCAGGGGAGAGACGTTGTGTCCAGTGGCGGGGCCTTCTCCTCCTCAATATTCGTCGGGCACGTATCTGGAAACGTTCCTTGCTCGGTTCCTCCTATACGTGTATCGGTCACAGTCTCGCTGGATCGGCTGAATCGGTCGGGCAGAAGTCGGTCACCGGTTCAGAAGACTTTTCTCGCTTCTCCGAACTGTCCCGTACGCTTGACCCTTCTTCTCCCTCACGTTGCACTTCTTCCTTGGAACTTACAGTTGCCAGAGTTGCCAGGGGCTGAGAGTCTATGAAGAAGAGCGGCGAGAAACTCCGGTCGTCGCGGGCCTGTCGTTCTAACGAGGTCGTTCTCTCGTATTTACCAATGCGCTGGGCCGAATTATAAAAAGTTCGTTCGCAATAATTTGTGTCAAATTCACTTGCCTGAGTATGGACCACATGCACGGTCGAGCGGCGCCACCGTCGATTTTGTTTCAAAGCGAGGCTGGGCTGGCAAGCTTTAGTTAGGGTCAGGGACGTGCAACTCGTAGCTTTTTCCGTACTATCTGCGAAATTCAAGATGGCTGACTGGTCAGGCAACTCTACTCGCACTTAGCTGATAAAGGCAGAGCAATCAGAACAAAAGGTTTAAATAGTTTCAGTTTTCACGCCATAGATTCACAGCGTATTTTCATATATTTAATGCAATTTATATATTTTAATCTAATTTAATAAATAATTTAATAAATAATTTATTTTTTATGAAATTGGTACAATTTGTATTGAATAAATTATGTTTGAGAAAATGGACACTTATTTATGGGCAATGATGTACACTTATTTATGGACAATAAAGACATTGTAGTTGACAACATTGTTTATGAACAACAAAAAATCCGAAATCGATACTTATATTTGGGCAAAAGGACTAATTATTAAATATTATTAATTGTCAATTAATGTTGAACAGTTACTATGTCAGTTTAATGTCATGCATTTATAGCGCATGTTTTAAAAGCAGTTTCAGTTTGTCTAATGACATTGATTTACTGTGATATTTTAAAGCATGGTGTTATTACAAACAAACAAAAAAAAAGTTTAAAGAAGCTCAATGATAAAAATTGAGTTCACGAGAATCACAATTAATCACAGGGATCAATTTTTTTTAATCTTATTGAAAATCGCATGCCTATAACTGAGACCAAGCCTCTATTCCTTCCATACATTTCTTTAGTTTGCAAATGTAATCTACATTATATTTATTTACTTTTTCATGCGCTAAAATATTTCTTAAACTTATAATTACCATATCCTATTCTGAATCATTTTCCTCATCTGAAATTTATAACCTAACCCTTCCGGAACGTTTTCACTTTCTTTTTAGCGGGATCACATGACCGCCCCCCAAATTCCGGCCTTTAAAAGAACCCGCCATCAAACCTAGAAAATACGCTATGTACTGGTACCGAGTGTCCCAAAAATGACTGACGGATTTTTAAAATCAATAAAAAAAAAGACGGAATGCGATAGATATGTATCGTTTGCAGCCTTATGCTTAGGAAATCAGAGAAATTTATCCCACCAAATTTCAAATTTAGTTACATTTCTACCAAGAGATGGCGCTGCAGGCGATCTGTAACAGGTATAGTTAAAACTAAGTATTTCAGCTCGCCATTCCATAGTTCGTCGTCAAGCTGATAGCGTGTGCTGTTGAGATCGCAAGTCCGCTCTACCAAATTGGTGTTTTGCAACAGTCCTTGCAATATTTTCATACCGGTTTTTATTTTTTCATAGTTTTCAGCGCCACCTGTGGGTGAAAATGTTAACTAAATTTGAAATTTGGTGGGATAAATTTCTCTGATTTCCTAAGCATAAGGCTGCAAACGATACATATCTACCGCATTCCGTCTTTTTTTTTATTGATTTTCAAAATCCATCAGTCATTTTTGGGACACCCGGTATATTGCTATGCTTACAGTAGACAGGAAAAAAAAGTGAATACAATTCAATTTTGTTTCTACATTCGAGCAATCTAAATATATTCATAAACTCTAATAACTTATTATATCACCAATATCCAAAAACTAAAAAAAATATCAAAGTTTTATTAAATTTTTATAGAATTTTCAATCAATTGTGCATTGAGTTTAGCTTGTCGTTTGCTATTTATGACTGACTGGGATTACAGCGCCACCGGTGGCGCCCTATCCGTTGACGGACGCTTTTTTCAATAGAGTTTCCTCCTCTGGTATATATCTATCTCTATGGTTAGGGTTAAGCTGTACCCATGTGTTGGTAGTACGGTGAAATTTTAATGAGTTGTGATTTATGCTTTTTCACTATTTATTGCTAACCTAATAATTAATCTCATATAAAATGGCACATTGCTGTGTGCCTAGATGTACAAATGATCATCGCTACAACAAAGAAAATATATTTCATCGATTTCCTACTGACAACAAACGTCGAAAGCTATGGATAATCCAAAAAAAGAGGGATATTGAACCTTTATTTCAGGTAAATAAATTCATAAATTAAGCATACATTAAAGTAAATAATTTTCATTGCTCTTAACATGTGTAATAAAATTAATAACATTTAAATAAAATTGTGTAGATTGAACACTGATTTATAAATAATTAAGGTGATTCTTATTTTTGTAGGTGACACGAAATACTTAGGTAAGTAGTAATCATTTTGAAGAAAAATTCAAGAAAAAAACATTAGCAGACTTACACATATTGACAAAGGATGCCTATCCTTCCAAATTTAAGTGGACCCAAGATGTGCAAAAAAGAAAATCACCAAAAAAAAAACCGCTTCAGCCTGTTAGTGTGAATTATAATGAGCAAATTGATTTATCTTTTTAAATCAGAAAAATGTTGACTAACCTTTTATTTTTATTTGTATTTTTATAAAATACAAAACTTAATTAACCACAATTAATTTTAATTAAAAAAAGGTTTACAATTTACTGCATGTGTCAATAAATCACTACTTTGTGGGGAAATAAATATTGCTAGTGAGAGAAAGCAAGTATGCAAACATATCAATCAACAAAACTATGCATTTGCCACCACCAATTATTTATGTGGGCATGAAGCATTTATTTTATGTATTTTTCAAGCTAAGCATACACATACACCAAAAGCACATGCATAATAAAAAATTACCATTACTTACTAAACTTTTGCTTTTAGATTATCATTTTCTTGTCATCTGTTTAAATAACACCTTCCAAAATGTACAATAAAAAGAATTGAATTGTACATATTTCAACACAGTAATTTTTATTTTTGCTAATTTAATTTTGACTAATCTTGATAATCATGCATATAAGACTCCACAAAAATTTTTTATCCTCTTTGAAAATTTGCTTTAACTGTTTTTTCCAAACAATTTTCAATATCACCATGGCAAATATTGGGTAAAGACTCTAAACTCGTAGTCCATTTCAAAAATAGCAGTAATTTACTTGTAATAAAATGCTATTATGCTAACAAACCATACTGCCAACACATGGGTACAGCTTAACCTTAACTAAAGCTTGCCAGCCCAGCCTCGCTTTGAAACAAAATCGACGGTGGCACCGCTCGACCGTGCATGTGGTCCATAGAAAGATCAAAAGAGGGTGATTAGGACGATATATAAGAGATTGGTAATAGTTAAAAAAATAAACATGTAAGGCGCATTGATCTGAGAAATCTTTGATCTACCCTCGTATATTCTGTTGATTGACCTTATTTGATTTCCCTGACATTTGTGTTTTGAGAAGAAGTTTCTTGGGAAAAAAGCTTATTCTTCTTTTAAGAAACCTGCTGTGGAGAATATGTATCTTTTCATATGGGATTGAAACAAGGATACGAAATTGCTGTATAAGATTTTTTTGTTTTATCTAGCATCGGATAAGAGACTAGTGATATTATGATCTATTTGGACGGTACAAAAAGATGGTAAAAACTTGGTGACGTTTCCCCTAATCTGCGACTTCCGTATTTTTATCTAACAAGTTACAAACTCTGCACTGGACTTGGCGAGTTCAATATATTTGATCAAATCGTTGGGTCTTTCCTTGGGGGTCTCTTTCCTCACCTGCACCTCTGAAATTGTCATCTTCATCTACAACGTTTTCCTCATTTTCTGACTTGCTTCTCAAATGAAAACAAGTCTCCCTCTCTCTCTCTCTCTCGATATCATCTCATAAAGGGCCCATTTAGGCAATTGAAGCTAAACTGAATTAATGGGCTCTGTATTTCGACTACTATTTTTATTCCTGGAAAGTTCTAGAAGTTGCTCCAAGTTATACAGTATAAGCTGTCTGGTCTGTTTTGATAAATTTTCAAATATCATTATCGTGGTCTCAAAAGCAAATTTTTTGTGAAATAATAACCATTTGCTAATACTTTTTAGGTGTAAGCAATTAGGAAATATCACTTTCTACCCAGGAACAAGGAGTAAATAAAAATTTTGTTCCGCGATATAATTACATCTATTAGCTATGACATTTTTTTTTTGTTGCATGAAATATGAAACAAAACACTGGTTAAAGTATTTGATAGATTTTTTTTTTAATTACTCATCTCAACAACAAGAACTTAAGAATCTCATCATTAAATTCTGCTTTCAAAGGAAACGTTTTCTTAAATACGAATATGCTTTTCAGGAAAACTAAACACTTTAGATATTAGTTTGAAAATCAGCATATCGGGATGTTTTAGGTTTTCGTATGTATTGATAAAAAAGTTAAAACTTGTATATAAATTATGAAAAAATTTCGTTATTTTAAAAGCGATCGAATGGCACTTTTGCTGTGTTCTCATAAAATTGCCAAAGCTTTGTGATAATATCTATGGGAGGGTATGAAACGTTGCATTATCAAGAGGGTTCATTCACTCCCTAACGCCAAATGAATACTGACAGCGCTTATCTTTAGCAACTGCACAAATTCTTTACTAACTGTCAATCTTGATATTAAATAATGTAAATGCTAAATTTTTATATTCTTTATGGAGATGGAAGTAATAAAACTGTAACATTTTAAAAGTTACTGGACTAAAGCATTTTATCTAAAACTTTCTACGCATTTAACAATTTGATGGATGAAAGACAGCTAAATGAAAAAGTGGAGCAGAATAAAAATAGATTGCAGAAGCATAATTGCAATAAAGTAAATTGAAAATCCTTATTATAAATTAAGAGCATTATACATGTGTCGTTAAAAGAGTCGTCTAAACCACTTAGAAAAAACTTTCCAACGCAAAATAATTCCTGTGATAGAGATAGATGCTTTACAATACATAATAATTAAAATAAACAACCGGTTTCGCCGTTTGTACACGGTTTCTTCAGGTTGTGATACCGTATACAAACAGATTACTTAGTACACTGTAATAATGATACAGACGCTGCTTTTTTAAATCTATCTTCTTCTATCTATACATATAATAAAACTGCAGAATCGTTGTGTCTGTAATTGAAAATATTTGCCTAAATTTGATTGCGGGTGATGTAGGGAGTGTAACAGAATACAATAAGTCCACTTTTAAAAATTTTTCTGTCTGTTTATCTGCTTGAACACGCCAATCTCCAAAACTACTTGACGAATTTTCATGGGTTTTCACAGGTAACTTGTGCGTAGCTTAGGGCAACATATAGGCATTATTTCATCAAAATAGGCTCACTTAAAAAAATGATATCTTAATTCAAAGTATTAGGAGTCTGCTCAGCCATAGCATACAAAGATAAGGAAACCCTGCCTAATAGCTCGCTGCTCTATTGTTGCAAGGATGCGATATTTTGAACAATAGTCTTCTTGCTTTGCGGATAGTGATCTCTCAACTTTGCTGTGGATAGTTGTTTACTATCTTAGGCGGATTCCAAATAGATATTTTGCCATATTTTCATATTGTATTGGAGTGTTTATTGATCGTCGGTTTACAGAAAAAAATTTCCGACCCACGACAAATAACCTTAACTTGATACAGTCGAACGTCCTTAAAACGAAATCATTGGCCACTCCCCAAAACATTTGTTATACGGAAAATTTGTTATAAATAAATATTGTTAATACTCAAGATTTACATGTTTATCTAGGTTGGGACCAAAGTTAAAATTCGTTATAGGGGAAAAAGTCGTTATATGATTATTCATTATAGAGAGATTCGACTGTATTACAAAATAAACTTCAAAATTAATTTTCAATAAAGTAAACTACTTAGCACACCTCATTTAACTCAACAATGATCTGATTGCTCTGCTTCACAACATGCTGCATCAAGTGAATCCATATATTAATATTTTAAAGCTGCACTAGAGTCTATTCCTCAAGGGCAAAATAAGGATTGTAAATTTGTCATTAGTGCAGATAAGCGACCTGCTGCTAGACATCGCGGCAGGTACAATGTCCCTGTGGCAAATGAAGTTGCAGCTGTTTTGGTTGATCAGGAATGTCAGCGACGTGATATAGTATTGCGCACTCGAAACGTCGTCTTCAACGCATTTATGAGACACGTCGGTCTTACGGCGCCCTACAATACCCCTTAACTTTTTGCCATGGAGAAGATGGGTATAATTTTGGACTGTATCAAGTCAACCTTACCACAAGACGAAACATAAAAAAAAAAAATCATCACAACAATTTTATGCTCACCTGCTGCAAATAAGACGAAATCGTTTTGTCCATTGCGAAGATTTCGTGGACTGTTTAGCCAGTTTATCGCCGATATGTACGCCAAAATCGAGACCGAGCGCTTAGTGTACATACGCACCAACCAGAGACTGTTACGCGTTGAAGATTATGTGCACTTGCGGAACGCTATGCAACAGGATGACAGTACGGAAAACTTATGGCGATTAGTGATGCTTCCGTCCAGTTTTAAAGGCAGCCTACGCTATATACACGAGAGTACAGGACGATTTCTGTTATGTCAAAAAATACGGAAAGCCTGATCTTTTTATTACATTCACAACAAATTCAAAGTGGAACGAAATCACTCGAGAACTTTTTGCAGGACAAGCGTCGTATGATCGAAATGATATAATAGCCAGAGTTTTCCCACTTGAAATTGAAGTTGCTGATCGACCTGTTCACAAAAAAGCGTTTTTGGTTCAGCTTTGTGCTTCATGTACAGCGTTGAGTGGCAAAAGCGTGGCCTGCCTCACGCACATATCCTCCTGTGGCTAGAAGAAAAAATACGTCCCAACGATGTCGATAAGCTGATAAGTGCTGAATTCCCGGACCGTAACACAGATCCAACACTGACATCGTAAAGAAACACATGGTTCACGGTCCTTGCGGGGCATGACACAGAAACTCTCCTTGCATGCAGGACGGCCGGTGTTCTAAAAGATATCTAAGAGCAAACCATAACGGGAGAAGATGGATACCCGTCCTATCTTCGACGCTCACCTGAGCAAGATGGGTTTACAGCAACAATAAGATCACGTGGCCAATAAATTGTTTTGGACAATAGATGGGTCGTTCCCTATTCGCCGATATTATCTAAAACATTTCAAGCTCACATAAACGTTGAAATGTGCAAAAGCGTTGAATCTATTAAATATATTTGCATGTACGTGAACAAGGGCAGTGACCAAGCCACATTCGCATTGAAAAATGAACACGACGAAGTCACAAGGTTTCAGTCGCGCCGATACATAAGCTCTTCAGAGGCGGTATGGCGCATTTTGAGCTTCCCTATTCACGAAAGACACCCGCCTGTGATCCATCTCGATGTTCAAGTTGAAGAAGGACAACGAATATATTTTAACCCGGAACGTGTTACAGATCGGTCAGAAAACCCCAGACAAACAAATTTGCTGGTATATGTCACGGAATTTTAATAATATTAATAATTCCGGTGACAGAGACGATCGTTTTCGCTCTAGAATAATCTACAATTCTGGGCGAAAACGGAGGCGACGTCATCATCGTCATGCTGAACATCAAGACGCAGGAGCCAATCAGAGAAGAGCGAGTCTCGCGAGTGCGGGCTCGAAGAGAGAGAAGAGAAGAGAAAGAGAGACAGAGAGAATAAGGTTACGACCGATGGAGGTTGGAAGCAAAGGAAGCTCCCGGCTAAGACTGATGGAAGCCATCGGGATTGCTACGTTATCGGCACGCTGAAGGGGAAGGCGAGACCTCAAGCCGCTGCGACGGAGACGACTTCAGAGCCGGCATTAGCTTCGTGGTTCAACGCCACGCCGTGCAGTGAAGCTAGGCGGGCGGAAGTTTGCGCCGACGAAAAACGTGTAAGTCAACGTAGCGAAAAGCGTCTATCGACAGTGTTCGGTTTTCTTCCCCGTGCTCCAAAAGTTTCAGTCGCCGACCAGGGCTACGCAATAGTAAGTGCGTTGTTTATTGTGGGCTGTAAAGCCGTTTTAATAAGAAAAGCATTTACGGAATTACGTCGCCGGGACATTCACAAGTATACCCAGGTGTGTGGTTTATGGCCTTGCGGAATGCGGGCATACCTTGTTAATCATTTTGGTTTCACTATAATCAAGTGTAACTAATTTGATATGCGTCGCATGAAGAAATAAGCTGTTATTCAATTTACGCAATTACCCGTTCTCATTAAGTTTTTTTTTTTATTATTAGTGTTATTTCTATTCAAAACTTATCCTGAGATACTGTTTTAATTGCTTTATAGCTTTGTAGTCTTCATGTGACGTTTAACCTACTGAATTGCAACAAGTGAACTCGGAACTTTTTAATTTTGTATCCGTTCAATATTTAAAGCTGTTACGCCTTTAAAGGTTTTCAAATTTTGTGCTTTAATTATCTGTGTTGCTAGTAATTTCATAAATAGTTGACTTTCCCGGACTATGAACTTTATCATGATTGTGACTGTTATAATGTAATTTGCTCATTACTTTTTTTCTCGCAATTGGAGATTTTATTTGCGAGCAAGACTCATTTTTCTACGTGTGTTTCCTTAGAAGTGATATAAAGTCACTAGAATGTAAAGTGTTAATTACTTTGACTATGCAATGGAATCTTTTGAAAGTTATACTTTTAAGCACATGTTTTGACATTTTGTTTGTTAATTGCTTAAAGTAAAAGAGTGTGAGGTTGGCTTTGTGTAAATGTAATTTAGTGACCGACCCAATCAAGGTGCTATTTTAAGATTGAACCTATACAGGTGTCCGTTGTGCTACGGGTTAAACTTTTAGCTATTAAGCTATTTGTTTATATTACTGTTTTGGTTTAAGCCATATTTATGTGAATATTGTATTACATTTTTGTTGCTTAGACATTAAGCTTTTTCTATACAGTTATTAGCTTCTAAGCTTTGCTTTTGCTTTCTAGCTGAAAGGTATTTGTTAAAATATACGCTAGATTAATTTAGGTGTTTTGCCTTTGCTTTCAGGTTAATTATCCTTTAAGTTGAAAGGAGTTTAAGGCTTATTTACTAATTATTCTTTTACGCAGAAGTGTGGTTAAGATTAATTACTTTGTTGGAAATTGGTTTTGCCTTTGTGTGTTTGATTTTGTGTTTGGCATAGATTGCCTTTGACAGAAGGAGCTCACGTTTTTCCTTCTTATTTATCTTTACTTTTATTTATATTTATCAATAAACTTTCCATTTATTATTTTATTCAGTGCACTGTTGCATGTTATTTACTTTCCACTGCGCTACTCCTAATTTAGCTATTATCACATGTGACAGTATACTTACGGCTTTGTAAAATTGATGATTTTGCGAGAACTATGTTGAAAGATGATATACTGTCATACTATAATTACGACAAGCAGCCAGGTGTAGAAGGTGTGACAGAGCTGTAGATGGCGAGCCCGGCATTTTTAAAGAACACGTTATGAATTTTTTATTCACGTACTTTCACTTCAAGACCTCATATCTTCCGTTTATGGTGATCAAATGCAAACAACAACTCATGAAAACTCTTGACTTTGTGAAAGGGCTATATTGACGCCTCGAAACGATCAAGCTTCAAGAATTAACTCGGACATACTTACTCATGTTGAGGGAGAAAATGTATAGTATATCTTTATTAATAGAGTTATGGAGCAAGATAACTACCAATTATCCAGTCGAATTTTTAAACTCTCTAGCGCACCTCGCCTTCCATCACACAAAATTAATTTGAAAAACGGCGTCCCTATTATTCTATTGCGAAATTTAAGCCCACCGAAATTGTGTAATGATACGAGGCTAAAAGTTACTTCTCTCCAACGTAGCATCATAGAAGCGGAAATTTTGACGGGAAGTGGGGCAGGTTAGGTTTTTTATTCTCATGAGGTCAAGGACGTGTGTGATAGGTATGGCCACACACAGCGCGCTCTTGGCTCTCCTGATGTCATTGGCACCTCTGAGATATTGGACATCATAAAGCGCCTGAAAAGAGGCAGCCGGCATCGACACCATACCAAAAGTGCTCTCAAGAATTTGCCTCCCAGTGTTATCTGCATCATCACCAAGGTCATGAATGACTGCTGGCTTAGCGGCCATTTCCCTAGTGCCTGGAAGGACTCAGTCATCATCACCATTCCTAAACCTGGACTGGATCCTGCTCTTCCCACAAGTTATAGGCCCATTAGCTTGTTGCCCATGCTTTCGAAGGTCTTTGAGCGCACTATACTCAAGAGGTTCAACGAGTACTGCGAGGCAAACAACCTCATTCGTAGTGAGCAATTTGACTTCCGTCCAGGCCACTCTTGTCAGCTTCAGTTATGGAGGCTCGTTGCTGATTTAAACGGTCCTCTCAACCTCTCTATGTTTGGTGGTCTCGTTTTCCTCGATGTCCAAAAGGCCTTTGACCAAGTCTGGCATGATGTGCTCATTTACAAAATGATTACCTACGGGTTCCCTGACGATCTAATTGCTCTGGTTCGCTCCTTCCTGTCAAAGAGGACTTTTCGTGTTAAGGTTGGGGACTCCTTGTCTGAACCCTGCGATGTTAATGCTGGTGTACCCCAAGGCTTTGTCTTGGGGACAGCCTTATTTAACTTCTTCATCCATGACTTCCCCAAGTTTGCAAAGTGTAATATTTACATGTTTGCTGACGACGGTTCCATCATGACCTGGGCACGAAACCCAGCACATGTCATCACTCGACTACAAAAAGCTTTACATCAGTGCGAGAGCTGGTTCACTAAGTGGCGATTAAAGCTGAATGTCAAAAAGTGCAAGGTCATGTTTATCACTCGCAAATGCAAAAACCCTCCAAAGCCCCTCTTCTTATTTGGCAAGAAACTTGAGTGGGTAAAAAGCTATAAACATCTTGGTGTCATGATCGACTCCAAACTAAAATGGAACGACCATGTCCAATACGCGCTCAACAAAGCAAAGAAAGCGAGGTTCAGTTTGATTGCACTTCTGGGGCGAAACAGCGCTCTTGGTGTGGATAACAAACTCTTGATATACAAGGTTGTGATTCGTACTATTTTACTTCATCGAATGCCTGCTTGGGCTTCTATTTGCAAAACTAGGTGGAAGGATCTCCAGACCTTCCAAAATGTTGCTCTCCGATCCATTGCCCAACTTGACAGAAGAGTTGCCAACAACCACTCTATCTATGACGATTTGCGGATGACCCACATAGGCACCTTTGTCCAGACACTTATGAAGAACATGCTACCCAAGATGGAAAATCATGAAAATACTCTGGTTTCTGGTATTCTGGACCATCCACTCGTTGTTAAGGGTCTCCTCAGGTTTCGAAGGCCCCGCCATATCCTGGATGTCTGCATTGATGACGTTAACAAGGCCGTCTTCCCCAACCACTGGATCTTTTAGATCCTGCTGAATTTTAGGGACTCTATTCGTCAATCTACAATCTGACTCTCGTCCCTTCTTGGGACTTATTCTCTGGAGGACTAAAGAGACTCATCAGGCTTCTCTCCCAGTTCAGTGTACCTCCTCTGGTTTACTCTTTGGGCGAGCGTGCAAAGTGAGCTTGGCTCCTGGACCACTCGCGTCTTTCTTTTTCACTACACTGTTCGATTGTCGATTGTCTTGTGTAACCTGAGTCATACTGAAGAAGGCCACATTGTGACCGAAATGTATACATATACGGTGTATTAAAATGTTCTTGTGGACAAGTGGAGTCTCCTTTCTCTCTCTCAAGTATTCTAGCATCCACAGATTCGTAAGGTCAGTTTTTATTTTATTCGTAAGGAATTATTTTTTTCTAAACGGGAATGAACTAGGTTTTCCCCGAATAATAAAGAAAAATCCCATTTTCCTTTTTTTTTCCTTCCTATTTTGTTTTCTTCTTATTCGCTTTCCAATATTTTTTTGGAATTAAATTTATTATAGCACAATATTTGATTATCTATTTACTTATTTTCTACAGGTGTGGCGAATTTAATTAGAGAAATTCCTAAAACTGATTTGTCTTCCAAAATAGATTTTTAAAGAAATTAAAAAAAAAAAAAAGGAATTTCAAATTCGATTCTTTTCAATCCCCAAGCGTATTTCTTAGTACAATAGTAGGAGTATGCTGGAAGAGAGAGTATTTTCGTGTGCCTTCGATAGCTCAGTTGGTAGAGCGGTGGACTGTAGTTGGTTGAAATCTGATATCCATAGGTCGCTGGTTCAAATCCGGCTCGAAGGACAGTCTTTTTTGTTTTTTTCTTTCGTTATTGGAATTTATACCACGATGATATCCTTATGATAGCACAATGGAATACTTTCCCCTTTAAATTTTTTTGTTTTATAATTTTTATAATCAGTGCCCTATAAAAACTTGTTCAGCTAGATTCATAATAATGCACTAATCAAGGCCTGGAATTAGTATGATTTACAGGAAGGTCTCATGGTGTTTGCCATCGTGTAAACACATAAAAGCCAGCGAGCATTAACACAATTTAAAATTCGGACACATATTTCTCAAGTTATAGAAGATATAATACAATGGTCCATATTCTATCGTTGATGTCATTGATTTCATAAATTTTTCTGAGATACACGCGCTCTTCACCATATCCCAAAACTAGAAATCGCAGGCCGTCAAATCTATCTTCTATCTATATAAAGAAGGATGTTTGTGCGTTTGTTTGTATTTTATATAAAAATGCAGTTTTATTCCGATCTTGATGAAATTTTGCATACTTGACCTTCAAAGCATGAGGAAGGTCACTGTCTACCTCAGATTTCGAAAAAATAATAATTATTGATAAAAAATCGATATTCATGGTTATGGCAAGGCATATTAATGAGAAATATCTCATGACCAACAATGCAAGGCAAAGTTTGTGCAAAATAGATTAGTTTCAGTTTGTAACAATGCATAGAATTCCTGTTATTCAGGCTTTTCTTAGTACTTAACAATTTCTTGAAAATATATAAAAATGATCAGTAAAAAACAACGGCAGAAACCACAAAGCAGAAAAATTTTATGTCACTTCCCGTTTTCGTCTCTTCTGCCCGACTGAAAATTTCTGCTTTTTAGAGTTGGGTTGAGTTCAACTTTTGTGGCACAAGCAGGGCAGAAACGATTGCTCAGCCAATAGAAAACGATCTCTGCAGTGACGTCACAGTGACCTCCTCTCTCTCTCACACAAAATAAAAATGTCGGACACTCAGCTCACAAAGGTGAAGAGGCCGAGAAAGAAAATTGATGTAGAAGCGCTAATAGAAGAGGTGCGAAATATAAATTTATTAATTAATTAATCAAATTAAATTGAATAAACAACAATTGAATGCAAAAATTCGATGTAAGGATTGAACGAACTGTGTATACCTACTGTGTGCAGTCGAAGCCGACCGTTTAGATCGATCGACGGCTTCGGTGCAGTGCATTTGTGTTGGGCAAAACTTCTGCTATCTTATCCTTTTGAGTTTCTGCCATGTGGGACACCTGCAGGAGCAGAAAGTAAAAAGGCAGAAAAAATACGCCCTGGTTTCTGCTCTCTTGTTTTCTGCCAGTAGGAACCACGCTTAACTGGAGATAATGGAGAGTTAGCGGACTATTGAGAAAGAGTGGAAAGACGACAGAGGAAGCACTCCTTTAGCTCCGTGCTGTATTGAGCAAATTGTAAGCACGTAAATAGAAGAATCGGCGACTGCTAGACTACACAAAGTGATTAATGCCCAAGTTTTGCTTCAAGACATCGAGAGAAGAGTGTGAATTGCAAGAACATCAAGTGCACATCTAAAGTAAGATTATGTGACTAAGAAATTATTTGACCAGAAGTGGCATACTTGGAAAGGTATTGTGAGCCATTGTGAGCCTTTAAATTTTTTTTTTTTGAATTTTCATTAAGAATTTTTATTGTATTAATTCTAAGTGTTTTCGTGTGTTTATTTTAAAGATATTTCAAAATTTAATAAAAAAAACAAAAAACAAAGAGTTAGAGTTACGCCGGGGTTATCACCTAGCTTATTTGGTAGCACAGTAGATCCAAACATTTCATAAAAATACATTTGGACTATACTCTGTGTGAATGTAAATATTTTGGAAACTGAGATGCTGATAATGCGATGATTGAACGGTGGTTTCCTTGAATAATGAGCATAAAATGATGATGGAGTGACAGGACATAAATATGGCAGCGTCTATTGAGGAGGCAAAGGAGTCAAACGTGTCTCCCTTGAGCTCCCTATCAAACATCCAGAAGTCTGGCAAAAATTTATGTGCCTGGAAAGGAAAGTGAAAGAACGAGTATTGGTCAGAGAAACTCTGCAGCTAAAACAGAAAGAGCTATATGGGCATTGGAAACATCTGAACAACGGAATTTTCGAGTAGAGCAAGAGGGTATAAGAGCTTCTACGTCAAAGGCAAGAAAAAGTTGGGTCTAAAGTATCCAGTGATGTTCCCCGGTGGTGAAGATGGATATCATTTTAATCTGAGGCAAGTCAAAATGAAGTTAAATACAGTCCCGGTATATCACCTAGAATTCCTACTTTTCGGATTTTTTCTTAGAATGGATAGTCCCTTAGAATGGATGTTGTATTGATTGAGTTATTATTTAACCAATTTGGAGTTATAATTTAACTTTTTGAGGTTGTTCTGTTTACCTACAAGTGTAATTATCCCGGGCAACGCCGGATACTCTGCTAGTAAAAAATAATCGTAACAGTAATGAATAAGAAAACGTATTAGCAAATAAATCTGAAACTATTAAATAAGTATAATTTACGTTAGAGAAATATCAGAAAAGTGTAACTTACTTAGATTACTGTTTTCGTTCAATTTTTCTTAAACTGGTGAAATTTGAAGGAGCAAGACGAACAACGTTGGAGAATACTTATTCAATGTTGGGTTTTTGAGGGAGACTGTTCTCGCACTCAGAGTTGAAGAGTCTATCCCCTACTGATAGATAGTCTTTAGATAACTTGTCCCATCCATAGTCATACTAAAGAGTAGTATTAATTCTAATATTTTTGTATTAATCTTCTTACTAACACGAACGGCGAAATCGTCTAGTATCGATATCCGCCATGTTTTCGTAACTTGATTCCGTATCTCTACCGGTAATGATTCCCATTTCCTATGATTTGGCTCGTTAAGCTGTGTTTGGCGCTGTTAGAAGAGTCGGGGGTTCGTAAACACTTGAAGATGAGTCGTACAATTTATCTACGAAGTACTGTATTTTTATAATCGAGTCAGAGAGCTAGAACCTAATAAAATGAGTCCTACGATCTGGAAATTGCTATGAGTGTTGTTGCTTACCTCCTCTGTTGTTATCACGTTATTATTCTGCATTTTTGCTAAAATAATAATAATAATTAAATTGATTTATTAATAATAAAGCAAAGTTTTCCTAACAAAGGCTCAAAATCAGATTTCAGTCAAAGCAGTTGAACGTCACTCATTATGCTTGCCTATTCCTGTTGCAAAATAACAATAAATGGCATCATCCGACATGATTCGAACTCGACTTCTTGCCTGAACGGATTAATTTCACTGGTTTAATGTATTGCAAGGAAGCCGAACATCATTCACCTAACAGTGAAAACGCTTTTGGGATAGACTGTACCTTATTTGGGATATGTTCGATGCGCCACACTTGAAAGTTTAGTGCAAAGATTCCCAACCGGGTACAAAAGAATATCTGTTAAAGACGGACGAGTTTAATGGAAGTACGGCGTGTATCCTATTCGAATACATGTACAATGTATTGTCAAAACGCTATTTAACTTTTCAACATCAAAGTAATTAGACGTACTTTTTAAGTGATAACGAAACAATTGTCTTTTTGCATTTCATTATTAAAAAGTATACCAACTAACTTCGTATTTATGAGACTCTATATTTCTAATAATAATTTATTACAATGTAATACTAGATCAATATTGAATAAATCTACAATTGCCTGTTGTCCTTTTGTCTGATAGCATATGCCTCATAAATCTTGCTTGTTTTGTTGAACCAGTTTCTCTATCTTCAATTTTGTATATATATAATTATACATTATTATACGTGGATTCCGTTTGAATCGAAATTTTATAGATGTCATACTTAAGCTCGCTTTAAACTGTATTGTTAATGAACTTTTTATTTAATCAAGTAATCAACATTATTCAATTCCTTTCTTTGTTGATCAGATAATGGAGATTTTAGTAATGCAAGCATATTTCTCGAAATAGCCTCTATGAGAACTTTTTAACATAAATGAAAATGCCGTATGATATACGAGTATTAACCTGCTTTAATAAATGGAAAGGCATTTCAACTCGATGTGTGTTAATGTTGTTTCCTGTCCCCATTAATGCTAATTATTATTCAATAGAAATGAGATTGCGCATTAACTTATTAGTAGCTGCGGAGATTTTTGCATTAATTTATTTCCAACATAACTGCAGTTAATAAAGGTTTGCAGTTTACGCAAAACATTTAAAGGTACAAATTACCGTTAAAAATTATCACTTTGCTTGAAGTTGATGACTTAAGATATATCATTTCATTAACACATTTCTTAATGTCTTCCTTTTATCAATTAAGCTCAAGGTAAATTGACTAGTGAATTTTTTTTAATTTCTAAAATTTAAAAAAAAATTTAATATTTCCGATTATATCTTGAGCAAGCGAGATTTTTTAAACTCATCCCGTAAATTTCTCATTTTTCGAATTTATAAAAATATTTAAAAAATCCAGAAAACTCGTTTATTAAAATTATTTTTTCATTTCATTCTCTTTTCATCACAGGTTTGTTAATATTTCTGGAGTAAAGGTGAAACATTCAATTTCTGAATTTTAATTGAATTCTTTGGTGTTGACAAGCGAAATATCCAGCGGTTGGGGTCCTTGTTGAGAAAATGGAATGCCAAAATGAACACCTGTCAAACGTACTCTTTCTGCAGCTATGGTAATTTGTTTTACATTCAAGGTACAAGATTGGAAAAGAAGAAAAATCTAATCTTTAAAATAAAGTGTTGGTGGGCTGCTACTTTTGACAGAATTGTGTGTAAATGTTTTGTAATCGAGGTAAATTATCTGCTCTTCATGCACGTTTTTAAAACAAATTCTATTAAGACTTATGCATGTTTGAAATTAAAAAAAAATAAATAAAGAACTCTCTCTTTTCATTGAATACTTTATTATTCTATGCTTACGACCGGGTAATTTTTGCTGAGCTTTAGTATTCAGTTCTGCAACAGGCGATGTATCAATCTGAGTCGAAGGTTGTCCGTCTGAAATCCTCGATTCGCACGATCGATCCCCGATCGAAACTTTCGTCCCCGTGAGGGTCAAGCGCATCCGTCCAGTTGGGAATTCTTCTTGCCGGAAACACTCCTTGGCTTCCGGAGTTCTGAAAGGATTCGATCTCTTTTCTTTATGGCTAACCAATTCAATAGAAAGGCTTTCTTCCGATATTTTTTACGGCTAAAAAATTCTGAAACTAAAAGAAGCAAAGCTATAATTTGAATAACAACAATTAATTAAACATATCCATTTATTTGGATTAATATAGTCTCATCCAAATCAAAACGATCAACATTTTGTAAATTGAAACGTTAACATTTAGAAATAAAATGTTAATTTGTCTTTAGGTGAAATATGGTTTGAACATGCAACTAAGAAATATTGATCCTCAACGACACATGAATTTTGTCTAGAAACCTCCTTACCACAAAGAAGAATTTGAGTCTCTAGAAGAATTTCAATATTTGCATAAACGAATACCGTGTTATGAAGAACAAAAGGGAAAATCATTTTATTGAGTTATATAAATTTATGTCATCATTGTATGGTAGGGCTTCAATTTATTTTTTATTTTTATGTTACAAAAACATATTTTTGAAAGCTAAAACAACGAAATAAAATTAAAGAAAAATTAAATTTTCGCTTTTCTCCATAGATGGCAGCAGTAGTTCTATATATAGGGAGAAATATCAAAACATAAACATTGAATATCCGCCATCTTTTGAGGGCATCGAGACCCATGGCTGCCATGGCTCTGAACTTATCCCATTGTTATACAATACATCCAAACACGCAACAACTCGTTACCATAGTTATACAATAACAAGTCGGGCAAAAACGGCGCACTTCGATGAGTAGCGGTATAGGATTGCCTCAAAAAATGGCAGCTGTACCCATCATTTAATGCGAGGATATTTTCCCCTATACAGAAAAGGTATCAATCCCCACTTGTGAAGAATCTTTGAAATTTATTTATTTTAAGACATTGGTTATTCACGAATAAAATTATTAAATGCTGAATTTTAGCATAATGTCTAAAATTTTATTTTAAATTTTGAGAAAGAACAGTGCATGTTAATTCTAAGGGGTAATCTTCTTTTTTACTTAAATATTTATTTTTTTTATTCTTGTATTTATATAAATCTTATTGTTACAATTTTCAATTTTAATTGATGATCAAGTATTCTTCTCACTCATTATGAGGAAATCGAGACTCGATTGATAATTTTTCTTCAATTTGTTTGTTGTAAGCATTACGTATCTTATCATGGGTTTATAAAATGAGTTATAAAATATTTGTTAAGAATAGTTCACATTACACAAAATCCTCATCATATAAATTTATAAACCTTACTCGTCGAGTTCTTAAATTTTTTTTATCTTCTTTAATATCGTGATGGTTGAAATATTTCAAATTTTCCTTAATAGATGGCAGTTAACTCTACTTTTGCTGCAGTGAAATCGATTTGCTTCAAAATTTTTTTTTTTTGCCTCTTAAAATGTTAGCACGTGTAAATGTGTGAACTAAACATATCTTTGTAAAGCTGGTTGGTTGTTTAAGCATTAATGATAAGCATATTCAAATTCCAAATGATGAATGAATAATCATAATTTAATTAATCTCAAATTAATTTCTTTTCATATCACATTTTTTTTAAGAAAAAAAATATAAAAATTAAAATGGGAACTATGATCGTGAACTATGAACTAACGTAATGTATGTACTATCTATCAGTTGGCTGTATTGTTTGTATGAAATAAAATGTACACGTTTCACTGCAGGCTTTGTAACCTTATTTTTTGTTCACCTCCCCCCTCCCCCCCCGTATCAAATAATTGAGTAGCTCAAATTGTTTCAGTCACTGGGAGCTCAAATACCTTGTCTACAATAAGGTCAGAGAAACTTACCCACAAAATCTAGGGAAATCGACACCGTACTTTAGTGTTGTATAAACATTTGAAACTGCAGGCACAGAGAATGGAACCTCGGATATCGGACACCTCATATAAGCGAACACCTCTTCAGATCGGACATTTTTTTCAGTCCAGAAAAAAGAATAACGCATTCTTAATAATTTTTTATTCATTTAATAGGACACATCGCTTTTCCGGACAGGGAAAGCAGACCCAACACGTCATTTTAATCTCAATTAACCGGACAAAGGAAGAAAAACAGAAGGCAATGGAATCTAAGCCAATGCACTCTATATCAATGGCTACAGGTGTGCAAAATTCATCTGTAGTTGATTGGTCAGTAATAGCACTGCAAGATCACAGTGCAGAAATATTTTGCATTCTAAGGAGTCCAGCAAAGTGAAGTACAGTCGAACCCGCTCATATCTTATGAGCACTAGATAATGGCACGGTCGGGGAATTAAAAATTTGCTCTCATAAAATTTGGCAAAAAACAAGACAGCTATTCGGAGAAAAGAATAATGGCTATTATTTATTTATTTATTTATTTATTTATTTATTTATTTATTTATTTGAAATTATAAGCGGGGTGTTCTTTTATCTGGAATTCTTATATCAGAGTTCGACTGTACAGGGTGTTGCAAATATATACAGGGCAGTACTGCTGGGTAGCTATCCGGACCTAACCCCATGTGATTTCTTTTTGTGGGGATATGTTCGGGACAACGTCTATCCCGACGGTCTTCCAGTTGATGTCGCCGACCTGCAGAACAACATCCGCCAGGCGATGGCAACAATCACGCCAGAAATGCTTGGGGGAGTGAGAGAAAACTTTGTGAAGAGGGTAGCTTTCTGTGCTGAGCAAGGTGGGAGTTTTTGAACATTTATTGTAATAAACTTGACAAAGGTGTGACACGCAATTTTTCACTATTCTCCCCTACTCCCTCCAGTTGAACAAAATAAAATTTCCCACTTATCATTTATGTCGAGCCGGCGCCTGCAGTCGAGCGGATAGACTATCCAGCAGTACTGCCCTGTATATACAGGCAACGCCTCTTACTGATAATAGGGCTAGCAAGAAATAAGCTTCCCAAAAATCCGCCGATAGGTAGCGCTTCAATACACATAAACACATTTCATATGCTTTATCGAAGTAAAAAAAACTTAATAAAGTAGCATTACAACTGCTCAATATGTCCCCTTTCATGTTCAACATTGTGCTCTAACCGCAGAATCATAGAACAATTTTACTAGTAGCGCTTTTTTCGAAAATGTAGGCATAATACGCAGAGTAGTAACTAATGCTTGTGCAGAATCCGCCGTCTTTTTATCCGAAGAATAATGCTAATAGGCATACGCTGTAACGCACATGATGTTTCACATTTTCCTTATATGTAAAGAAAACACATTTGTGTTAGAGCGCCATCTATTGGTAAATATTTGTACTAAAATTTTTTATTTAATAAATGTCAGGCGCATCATTTGAATTATCTGTAGTCCAAATTTTATCTCATTTGGACCAATAGAACGCATTCTACAGCCTCTGAAGTGGGAAACTTATTTCTTGCTAATCCTGTATGTACACAACAAAATTGATGACGATGACGACAGTGAGCATGACCTCCCTTTAATTCACCTATTTAAGAAAACGAAAGTCATATTTGGGGTGGCTTTGAAGCCTTTTCAAAATTTGGACAGTTGCAAAAAGTCGGACCCTAAACCTACCATCTCTTCTTATTCCGATGGAAATTTCACCTTAGAACATTTGCTGTGGACCGGGGATATGGCAAAACGCTCGAGCGTATTATGCATCCTGAGGAAAGTTTAGCAACTTCCAAAATGGATCATATTAAGCAATCTAAAATTACAGACTTAAATAAATAAACATTATTTATTGTTGATATTTTATACGCATATGTAAAGTTCATAATAAGTAAAGAATAAATCAATAAATTAAATCAATAAATCTTTATTTGTTACAATTGTCCTACGATAAACTTTTGCGTCACAAAAATGCCAGTTTCATTTAACCGGACACCTCGCTTAACTGGACAGTTAGGTTCAGTCCCGAAGGTGTCCGCAGAAGCGAGGTTCCATAGATGTAGTTGCTGATAGTCGACGATAAACCGTGCTGTTATGATTTCCCTGTACACTTATCGACAATATCGACTATGACAGTATACAGTGATTATCATAAATTTAAGACCACTAAAGTTTTTGGATAAATTAAATGGTAAAACTAGCTTTTGATATTCAAAATACAGTGAGCGCCGGTAAATGTAATCAACTGATAACAATAACCGAAGTTGAAATAAAGAGTAGTCGTTGGAACTTTACAAGACTATAGAGCCTGTATTAAATACTATATCCATTCATGCAATAGTAGTAATAATCAAGATTAATACAGGGTGATTCAAAAGTTACTGTGCACTGGCTGGTCGGAGGTGGCATCCACTCACAATAGATGCTGAAAATGCCCGCCACCGGCTTCACGACATCGGTTAGCACGTATGTTGTGAAACCCTCTGCTCAATATGGCTGATGAAATTTGTTGAACTTCAGTGGTGATTTCTTCCTTGAGCTCAAGCAACGTGTGCGGATTGTTTGCATAGACTTTATCTTTCAAGGCACCCCAAAGGAAGAAATCGAGAGGTGTGAGGTCCGGTGAACACATTCACCACTAGGAACACACGCTGTTCCGTGGTCAGCACCATTTTGCTACTACCGCGCTCTGTACACGTTTCCATGCACTACTGCCAGTAACTTTTGAATCACCCTGTACAATATTAAAAAAAAAAGTGACTTAATTTCGAATCTGCAATCTGAAGCATTGAATCATGATAATGTTTTTAGGTGCAAGAAATAAATGAATATTTTATACAGTACATAAAACTTTTATTTATTTATCAATGGACGAGTCTACAGAATCATGTACATCGGTAATACAGTGCAGCCCCTCTATTTCGCGATTCCTTATATCGCGGACAGTGGCTGGATCCCGATTTTTTTTTTTTGTCAGTTTTCAGTGGGAGGGAGAAAATGGCTCTTAAATCCGGACTACTCTTATATCCGCAGCTCTTTTAAGTGTAGTCTACTGTAATTACACGAGGAAGGCAAGTCATCCAACAACGTTAATCATCATCTCTGGGAAGGATGAGCTATATAAAAATGTTCATATAGATGGCAGCACTATACCGTGAACGGCGTGAATACCGTGCGCGTTGCCGCGAACGATGTTTCATATACTTAAAATGGCGAAGTTTAGTTTACAAGATCAACGTGTAATAATTCGTTTTCTGCACTTGCGGGGTGAAACACCCATCGAAATTCATCGTCCATTGAGTGAGATATGAGATGTAGGCGTTGAATGTTAAAAATGTGCGTTCATGGGTGCGAAAGTTTAAAGAAGGTCGAGAATCATGTGAAAATGAACCGAAGCAGCCTCGACCACGAACCAGCCGGACGGAAGCCATGATTGTTCGTGTGGAACAAGTTGTTATAGAAGACCCTCCCTTAGGTGTGCGTGATATTGCCTCTAAACTTGGCATTTCCGTGGGGTCTGTGGAGTCCATTTTGCATGATGAGCTGAAAATGCGGAAAGTTTCTTCAAGGTGGGTCCCACGAATGCTGACCGACGAATACAAGTCTGGGCGGGTGGCAATTTCTCAGCAGATGTTGACACGTGATGCTGCAATGAATGGTGCTTTCTTTCATAAGTTGTGACGATGGATGAGACGGGGATTCCATTTTTTAACCCCGAAACGAAACGCCAATCTTCACAATGAAAACACACTGATTCACTGCCACCGAAAAAATTTCGAGTCACAGCCTCTGCTGAGAAAGTTATGGTGGCCATATTTTGGGACAGCGAAGGCGTAATCCTCACGCATTGTGTTCCAAAGGGTACAGCTAATTCATATGAAAATGTTTTGAGAACAAAATTCCTTCCAGCATTGCATGAGAAACGACCAAACAAGACTGGACGGGTGCTTTTTCATCAAGACAACGCCCCTGCTCATCGGGCACTCCTAACTCAGCAGTTTCTTCAAAATAACAACTTTGAGGTTTCCAATGCTCCATACTCACCAGACCTCGCTCCTAGCGATTTCTGGCTTTTTCCAATCATAAGGAGACTCTCCGTGGCCGCTCCTTTCCCAACCGAGCTGCCGTTGCTTCAGCGATTTACCAGTGGGCAAAACATACCCCTACAGAAGAGTTCTCAGCAGCCATGGAATCATGGCGCCGCCGTTGTGAAAAATGTGTTCGACTTCACGGTGATTACATCGAGAAGTAACAGTAGTTACAACTTTCTGGGTTAAGTATTTTGTCAGAAAAAATTTGGAGACCTTAGAACTTAACACACCTCGTAAATGAACATTTAATTGATTCTTCAATGTTTTAAAATAATAAATTATGAATTAAATTGTGAGTAATAGAATATATTTATTAGGACCGATAGATACTTATGTTTTCACAATGTACGTCCGTCCGTCAGTCCGTTTGTCTGTCTGTTGATGCTCTAGCGTTCGAACGCTTCCGAATTTTCGACTTCCGTTTTCGCCATTCGACAACTTAGGGAAAACGAAAGACTGAGTTCGTTGGTGGAAAAAATAGATGAACTACTTCCGGTTGAAAAGGTCACAAATAATACAGGGGACCACGTTTTTCACTACATAATGCCATGTATAAATGGACTGTGCACTGCCAAATGCTGTTCTCTCTTTGGCATTCTTTACCTAAAGCAGAGAAAAGGCTTGTCAATTAAGTGAAGACACGTGATGGTCCTCCTTGATGGTCAATATCAGTCAAAACTGGTTCAAGGGTTATCTTCAAAACTGACTCCAGCCTTAAAACATTATCATGTTAAAAACTCGTGTAATGTTGATTGTCTGCTGGTTTTCATTAGCAGATCATCAATTTTCTTTTCATGTACATAATGCCCCTCAAAGTTTTCCCGCGAAATAATGAACTTCTTTTCGCAAAACAGCAAGTGCTTTGCGAATCCCAGAGAATCCTGTTCGGGGGTTTATAAGTTTGAATGTTCTTTTTGTAATAAGTTATCTGGGACATTCAAAAAGAGGAGTAAAAACTAGAATGAAGGAGCATATCACCTATATTAAAAATGGAAATTGGGGTATTTATGCTTTTGCGGATAATATTTTACAGATGGCTTTAATATCATCCACTCTATTAAAAATGAGAAATTGCTACCCCTCCTGAAATCTGTTAAAATTGCTAGGCAGTTGATTGCTGAATAGCGACGATGATCCTAAAGCCTTTAGTTTTCTTTATATTGTAAAATAATTTTTTCCTTTTGGTTAACCGCTGTTATATACAAAATGAGGCAAAAGTCTGGTAATAGAGCGTTTAATTCGAAAACTATTTGGTGTAGATTAATGAAATTAAAAATATTATTACTAAGCAGGAAACGGGCTACTTGGTAGTGACATTTTCAAGTTTATGCAAGAAAGTGTTCATGAATTTTGGAAACTAATCTCATAAACTATGACAGATAGAGGCATAGTGTAGAGTGCCCTTCAATTACTTTAAATCGAATGTTAAAATCGTTGTTTTATTAGGGGAAAATTAAAGAAAAAATTGCTTGAAGCTGGTAAGATACTTCACGTCATTTACAGAAAAGCTCATCGTTGGTGCGGACCAAACCACTAAATTGACAGGGAGAAGGAGGCGTGAATGATAACCAGGGTGTGGTTGAATCAATACTACAATATACTGGAAAAAATCACATTAAATGGGCACCAATCTGACAGGAACTCACAAAGACATTATTTTTATTAATTATAGTCAATAACTTTATTATGCACACTTATTTTACTCAATATGCTCAATATGCTAACTATTGCAAGCGATAAAAATTTATGCACGGTAGCCTATAGACTTCATAGTGTTCTGAATGGTGTCTGTAATGATACTTTCACATGTTATACTGGTGCGATACTGGTGCGGTTCTTGAGATCCTTAGGCGATGTTGTTGGTCATTCGTAAACTCGCTATTTAATGTAGCCCCAAAGAAAAAAATTTAGCGGGTTCAAGTTTAGCGATTCACGCCATTGGCCCACCTCGTCCTATACACTTCTTGGGGAACACTTCGTTCATCCAATCCCGTACACGTCAGGCATAGTGCGGTGGAGCTCCATCCATCTGAAACCATATTTGGTGTCTCTCCATAAATGGTATCTCATCCAGTAGGGGTGTTATGGTTTCTTCCAAAATCAGTTCTCTGAAACGCCGGAATGTTAGTGTTCCATCATAGAAAACTGGACCAATAATGTGACCATGGTAGATTCCGCAACACTTTTATCCTCCATTGATGCTGATGAGCATTTTCGCGAAGGCATCTGGGGTTCACATGTGACCAATGGTGCGACTTATGCAAGTTTACAACACCATCTTTACAAAAATGTGCCTCATCTGTCCAAAAGAATCTCGTGTTGGCATCCTGATGAATCAAGAACCAGTTTCAAAAGTCCATCCGGGTTAGGAAATCTGCATTCCCATCCAATGCTTGGTGAAGATGGACTTGATATGGAAGAAAAGAATGCAGGCTGCAATTTCACTGATTGAGCGGGAACTGCAGTGAAGATGTTGGGTGCTGATGCCTGAAAACAACATATCTGTAAGTTCATGAAACCGTGAGAAATGAGCGCATTCTTTACCAGAAATTAAAGAAAAAGTCTACTCAGTGACATTTCCAAAGTAGATAGTAGTATAAGCACTGTAGATAAAACATCGTTTGACATTAATGAAGTCCCGTAGAATAAGAAAGATGATCGTGAAAAGAATGAAAACTTTGTTGCCGTTGATTGTCTTGCTGTTTTTGGTCGGTTTTCAAGAGTTCCAGTTCCAAGGAAGTTGCAATATGCGGTAAAGCACGGAGGTTGAAGGACGGCGTTTCTCTGGATAAACGCTCTGCATAGGCTCTTAAAGTTGCATTGTAATTTATTCCACACTCACCAAAAAGGAGAATCATATCCACTTTTTCCTTCCTGCTGTACTCAGCCATTCTTAAATTTAGCTTTTGGAAACCAAATCTTAAGCTAAAGTATTGGACTAAGTTATTCTGATAGACCTTATTCAAAACTGTGCTTGCGAGCATGATGCATTTTGGGATTGAAGCAAAAAGTTCTTTATCGAAAATGTCGAAAACTCAAAATTGGGGATGTAAAAAAAAATAAATCGCATCGTTACATCGTTTATGAACTTTCTGCCCCAGCAGTTCATTAAATTAAAGGGGCGAGAAAGTTTTAAAAAAAATGTAGTGCTTTGTTAAGAAGTAGTACTGTTCGACGTCACAATTATGCAGCGTGTTTTAGTCAAAACAATACATAATGTTTTAAAACAATGTGTTAATCAAAAAAGCATTTCAAAATAATGAGCAGTCTATTCCACTTAACAAAATAATGAGCTACGCCACTTATTGAGATTAAATGACGTTTTCGCCAGATTTTCAGCAAACTTCGCATGATGTTGAGACCCTTAACATTTGAGTTATGAACATTTTGCAAAAAGAACTTTAAGTTTGTCATCATGCAAGGGATCACGCTAGGTACTTATTGTCCTTCCATTTAGAAACACCCTGTATAGTAATGTTAGAATTGTTCGATTTTTGATGGCGTTGCCATCTGGAATGCGTTGAAGAAATATATTAATTAAATTTTTTGCCCTAAATTTATAAACTTAATTTTATAAATAAATTAAATATAGATAGAAGCGTTCCGGTAATTTTTAAATATGTATAATCACTTTCTTTAGTTTGTTTATTTCTCTTTCTCCTCCCCCTTCTTCCTTTTTAATTAAAATTTTTTAACAGTATTAATAATTCCATATTAAACTTCAATTAATATTAAAAGGGAAATAGAAGTCATCAGATGATCCTCTGTTGAAAGAACTGCAGTAAGTAATCTTCGTATTTTATTGCCATCATAAAATAAGTTCTCTTCATACAGTATATTCCTGATAGCATGTTATCAGCCTTTTCAACATTTCATGCATACTGCTTGGATATATAACATTGTTTCGCTTCACAAAACGGAACCGACCTATGCGAGACATCGCACAAATACATCAAAGAACGATTCTGCAAGATTCCAGCCCCAGAATGTAGAATCCCTTAGCCATGGCATATGCTAATATGCGCTCAATATTAAAGTTAGATGAATGTGGAAATATGGCTTAGAACTTCTGAAATTAAAATCTGTGCTATAGTCGAAACATGGCTTACCAACGACATTGATTCTTCGGATATATGTCCTGACGGCTATGTAATTTATCGTTCGGATCGTCCTACAAGAGGTGGAGGAGTAGCATTACTGATTACCGATAACATTCAAGGGCACGTTTTAAAAAGGGAGTCCAAGTATGGCTTGGAATATACAGGGTGTAAATTTTAAGTTGACAAAGCAGAATAACTCGAAAAATAAGCTTCACACGAAAAAATGCGTAGAATCCAAAGTTGATTATTTTCGAGGGGGCATCTGCTGGTGCTAAAATTAGCCCACCCCCCCCGGCCCCTGGGGGTGGGGCGGGGGGCAACTTTAAAATTTCAAATGGGAACCCCTATTTTTTATTGCAGATTCAGGTCCTACATAAAAAACTACGTACATTTTGTCTGAAACATTTTTTTTATTTTTGGTAGATGGCGCTGTAATTCAAGAAAATCCATTTTCTCATTTTTGCGTGGAAATAACTAATTTATTATTCATTTCGATTCCTACATTGTTTTAACTACAATGTAATTTGAAGACATTTCGTCAACAAACAAATAACGTAAACATTGGCATTTTTTTCAGAATGTTTACATTTTAAATTCTGATCTTTAGAAGAAAAATTACAATCTTTTCTTCTAAAGATCAGAATTTAAAATGTAAACATTCTGAAAAAAATGCCAATGTTTACGTTTTAAATTCTGATCTTTAGAAGAAAAGATTGTAATTTTTCAACTGTTTTTGTGAGTGTACAACGCCGTATTGCTTTTGAATTTACATTATGAATTATCTTTCTGTGGAAGAAAAAATTGAGATGGTGTACATTTATGGAGAAAGTGGGAGAAATTTTGATAATGCAGTCGCGCTTTATGCTCAGCGTTTTCCTGGCCAAACGCGATCACGGTCTTCTTTTGTTCGAGTTATTAAACAATTTACTGCGGAAGGTAGTGTGAACCAGAAAAAAAGAACCCGTGCAGCTACTGTTTGTGGAGAAAACAATCAAGTGTCAGTCCTAGCTGCTGTGGCTCATAATCCACATGCGAGCACAAGAGAAATATCAAGGCAATCAGGAATTTCACATATGAGTGTTTGGAAAATGCTGAAGCTCCACAAATTTCATCCATATCATGTATCTATGCATCAGGAACTACATGGCAATGACCACCAAAACCGTCTAACGTTTTGTCACTGGGCACTTCAGCAGATGCAAACAAACCAACATTTTTTTGCACGAGTTCTTTTCTCCGATGAGTCAACATTCACAAACCACGGGGAAGTTAATCGACATAACATGCATTACTGGAGTGAACAGAACCCACACTGGATTCGAGAAGTCAACCATCAGCGACCTTGGTCAATTAATGTTTGGTGTGGGATAATTGGCGATAAACTTATCGGTCCATATTTTATAGACGGTAATTTGAATGGCAACAAATATCGTAACCTACTTGAAAATGAACTACCAGATCTACTTGAAGACCTGAGTATTGAACTTCGACAACACATGTGGTTTCAACATGATGGTTGTCCAGCGCATTATTCATTAGTAGCGCGCGAAGTACTACATCGACTTTACCATGGTCGCTGGATCGGCAGGGAAGGTCCTGTGAATTGGCCAGCCAGATCGCCTGACCTTACATCGCCAGATTTTTTCTTATGGGGTTACCTCAAAGATATCGTTTATAAGGAAACGCCAACCACTCGCGAAAACATGATTCAAAGAATAAGAGATGCTTGCGCTGCAATTACACCAGACATGTTATCAAGATGTGTCCAGGAATTTACAAAACGAGTCAATAAATGCATCGAAGTTGGAGGTCATCAATTTGAACATTTAATTTCATAAAACGGCGAGATGCAAGGGATTTAAGGACAACAAGCAGGCCGAAAGTGAGAGGCGAGGGGACTCACTGGAAATACAAGCACCCCGAAATTCATTTACTTGCAAATAAGAAAAAATAAAACGAAAACAATCGGTCCTTTTAAGGACCACCAAATCTTAAACGGGAATAACTTCATCTTTACACAGTCTTTTACTTTTTTACTCTGTTAGTTAATGAGTTCACTCGTTAGTACGTAGGATGTTCGGTTAGTTAGTTAGCTAATCAGTTGATTTGTTTGATAATTATAAAGTTGTGTGGCCTCATGACCACGAAACAAAACAAAATTATCCTAATCCGCGGCAAAAAATAATAAAATAATAACTTTGCGGCAAAATTTACGAAGTAAATAAGTATTTTTTATTTCTCCGTAACCATTTCCACGCAAAAATGAGAAAATGGATTTTCTTGAATTACAGCGCCATCTACCAAAAATAAAAAAAAATGTTTCAGACAAAATGTACGTAGTTTTTTATGTAGGACCTGAATCTGCAATAAAAAATAGGGGTTCCCATTTGAAATTTTAAAGTTGCCCCCCGCCCCACCCCCAGGGGCCGGAGGGGGTGGGCTAATTTTAGCACCAGCAGATGCCCCCTCGAAAATAATCAACTTTGGATTATACGCATTTTTTCGTGTGAAGCTTATTTTTCGAGTTATTCTGCTTTGTCAACTTAAAATTTACACCCTGTATATTGGTGGAATGTACCTTGACTTTGTCTAAAGTTAGAATATTGACAATTTACCATCCCAATTATGTGGATATTCAGGAAGTCGTTGATATTATACAAGAATTGGATCCCCGATTTGAACATGTGATTTTAGGAGATTTTAATATTGACTTTGCCCGTGACTCCTTGGCTAGTAAATTATTAATTAATGCAGCAACCACCTTACAAACTGTGCCGGTTATTGATAGACCGACTCGTATAACCTCAAAAACAAGTTCTACCATTGATCAAGTTTTTATTCCCAAAACATGGTTTATCCAAGAATGGAAACTTAGTACTTTGCCTAAATGCGACCACTTAACCATTTTCTTGTTAGTAAATTATAATAGAAGAATAGGAAAAATAGATAAAAACCACTCACAACCTATAAATAAATGGAATTATAAGGATGTGAATTGGATTGAATTTAATAAGCTTATTGCTACCTATGACTGGTCATCATACTTTAACACAGAAAATGTTGACCTGATCCTACAAAGGCTAAACCATACTATGGAAAATTTATTAACAAAAGCAAAAATGATTACAAGGAACGGCCCTAATCGGAACAAATTTACGCCCTGGCGGTCTAAAGAAATACACGAATTATGGACACACAAAAAATTATTATATAAACGGATGGTAACTTTTAAAGATAAGAAGGATTTACAAGACCTTAAAACCGGTAATAGAATCTATAAGACAAAAATCAGGAAGGCGAAGCGACAACATTTATTGACAACTGATAAGCAGTTTGACCTTTGGAGGTTTGTAAGTAAAGGGCATAGCAATACTCACACTACTTTGGGGGAAGACAAAGCGAAAGAGTTCTTGAAATGGATAGATAACCCCCTAAACTTGGACTTGCCCGAACCTATTAGTAGTCCACCAATAATGGGAAACATGGAGTGGTTACTACCGACAAACCTACCACAGAAAATCTTTTGGACAAAAACAAAGATAAAATGAAGCCGAATAGGTGTGATGATAGTCTGAACCATTTGGCCATTAAAAAGTGGGGTCAAAATGGAAATGTGCTGTTAGCGCACTTGATTCGAAAAATCTGGGAACATGGGCAATTCCCAATAGGATTTAAGCAGGCTCTCATAAAACCGGTATATAAATCGGGTGATGTTAAAGAACATAAAAAATTTTAGACCTATTTCAACATTGCCTTCCTTATATAAAATAACAGAGAAAATTATATTCCAACCTGTGATAAAATACCTCTGGGATAATCTACCAGGGGCTCAGTATGAAGGTAGACCAAAAACATCGGTTCAAGAGCTGCTATTAACCATCAAAATCGAAGCAGTTGAAGCCCTACATAACAATCAAAACTTTGCTATCCTATGTGTGGACATCTCTAAGGCCTTCAATACGGTTTCTCATGCTCAACTTTTCACCGAATTGAGGGCCTACGGTATTACGGGACGCGTTATGGCTCTCTTTCAAGATCTTTTTACTCAACGGACAAATGGTTTAAAATTTGGGAATCGTACCATTAGTTATCCATCGAAGCGAGGTATTCCCCAGGGCTCTGCGATTAGCAACACATTATTTGCTGTAGTGTTGGCCCCTCTCTTCCATCTAGATTTAAGGTTTAAACTAAGGGCTTTTGTCGATGACATCATTTTAACCAATAGCTATACTACCAATATCGACCTGGAGATTAAGCATGACATGGATAAACTCCAAGCATGGTTTGAAACCAGAGGAATGAGAATTAACACCGAAAAAACTTCCGTTACACTAATAGGCAAATCGAAGCAACAAAATAATAATGGACAAAGAATCTTAGATGCTCACTTTGACAGCAGATTAAACTTTACTGTTCATTTTAACAACATGTTATGCCTATGTAATAAATTGAGGTTCCTGGTCAAGAGATTACGCAAAACCTTGAACAAGAAAGAAATGATAATAGTCTTAAAAGTAAAGATATTGCCGAAGATAACCTATGGCATCCTGATTTGGTATCCAACAAATAAGTATGCCCAAGAACAATTAAAGGTAGCATATAACAATATTTTGCGAGCGGCGTTTAACCTACCTAAAAGACAATCCGTCACTCAGTTTTGTAATCAGGTTGACCTCATGAATTTTAATGCCTTTATGTCGATGACCAAATTGAAGGAGCTTATAAACGCCTTCTTTCGTAATTCACATCCAGCACACTTCATTTACCATTGGTTAAACTCTATTCCCACAACGAGAAAAACGAAATGGTTATTCATAATTCCTCCTAGAATATCAACTTCCTGGCAAGAAAAAATTTTTCCTGGCAAGTATTAAGATTTGGAATGAGACCCCCTTGAATATGAGACAAAGTATTATTATATGTGATACGGCTAACTGTTCTAACCATCAACGACATA
This sequence comes from Rhysida immarginata, assembly GCA_023313115.1. NCBI lineage: Eukaryota > Metazoa > Arthropoda > Chilopoda > Scolopendromorpha > Scolopendridae > Rhysida > Rhysida immarginata. Next base: position 1,904,614 of record JAHWFO010104687.1, read on the forward strand.
TGACAGCTATCATATGGAACTGGATTATAACAAGACAGAAATCTGAAATATGATATTTTTCTTTTGCTCCGTGTGAGTGCACAATAATAATAATAATAATCGCGTTGTTATAGTGCTCGTTTTTAATAAGTACTGTTGACATTTAATTAGTACTGATTAATGATACATTTTAAAATCTTTGTAGCAAAAATTGTAATTATGGAATGCATGATGTAAACATCATTGATGAAAAATTATTAATTTAAAGTTTTAAGCGAGCTTTCAGCTACTCTTGCTCGTATTCATTTAAAATTACACAGCAAATGCTTCCTGTCTGCTAAATTATTTTTGATTTTTATAAATTATTAACGCTGTCATATTAACTAAACTATTTGCACATTTTCGGCTTTTAATACATTCGCGATATTTTCTAAACGCAATTATTTGAAGCTTTCCACGGTGAATTAAAAATTGCAGACCGAATAATTTGCAACTTATACGGAAAGAGCATATTTTGATAAACATGCGAGAAATGTTAGAATTTGGTTAACTTACGTTCAATTTATAACTAAGACATCCTTGAAATTATGTTCTTCATTCATACGAGTTTATAATCATTAAGGATCATTTTAGGGTTTAAAATATACAGGTGTGCATATCTTGCCTGATGCATTTCACATATCAATATCTTAAAAATTATACAAGCGGTAGTTGTTTTTTATTCGAATCAGTGACTGAAAAGTATTATTTAAGAAACATTGAATTACCAAGTATAACCAGTTTTAACAATGAACATTAATTTATTTACCTCAACGTGAAAACTTAAATAACTTAAATTTCTACCACACATAAAATTCTGCAGTCCTAAAATGATAAAACAAACGTTCATAATTACACAGTACAACCGATGAGCCGTTCTTCTGATTGGAGATAAAATTCATTGATTTCATGGCAGACGTCACCAATATAATTTAGTCCTCTCGATGAATCCTGACAAAAGCGGTGCGAACAAATCTTGATACCCTTCAAGTGTCCAAAAATTATTTTACATACGCACAATTAATCCAGAAAGATATACGAAAGTTGGCATACATTAATTGACAAATTTTAAAACAATTTTGTGCAGTATTTCATCTCACAGATAACTACTAATATTGGCGACCATCGTTAATGTTTTCGGGCGCACAGCACCCATCATCAGAACCGAAGATACGATCTCGCCAATTTTTGTAGTTAGAGGTGAGATGAAATTCAACTTATTAAGAAAATGGAATTACCCCATATCCATTGCATAACACTACGGAATTAAAGGATGGAATTCCAAATAGTTTAATCAGTATTAAATTAATTATGAGGTCAAGTGCGCTGCTTTTATGTGTGAGCAAGAGCCGGAATACAACAATGGCTCAGGCGACGTCCTTGAAGCGACGATCACGTCATAAGCAATTAGCACTTTTATTTAATTACATCATTTCACATTTATTTTCTATACTTCTAAAAGGAATTCAATTTTGCAATGTGGGTGGCCATTAGAACAAACATCAAGAAATATTTAATGTCGTTTTAATGTTAAAGTCATGTTAAATAAATTGTTCTTTAATTTCAATTGTATCTGAAAATATACAGGGTGTTTTTGAATTGAGTACAGATTTTTTGGGAGATGATAGAAGAGGTCCTTAGAAGTATTTTTTGCCATATGAACATGGGGTCCCCGCAGCTCCGTTTACTTACAATACTGCATTGAACAATCAAATGACACCGGGACGCAGTGTGCGTTGGTAGGCCTAGATTATTTTATTTTTAACAATTAACACAAGCAATCTACTGTATGACTTTTGCAGTAATTGTTCGAAATGACCGCCATTTGCTTCATAGCACAATTCGCAACGCCTTATGATGGATTGATGTACGCGTGGAAACAGTTGATTTGCACGGTCGCTGATGTCACCTGCTGCCGCGACAACACGAGCCGCCAATTCTTCTTCGGTATCTACGGGTTGGGAGTACACCATTGCTTGTGTTAATTGTTAAAAATAAAATAATCTAGGCCTACCAAGGCACACTGCATCCCGGTGTCATTTGATTGTTCGATGCAGTATTGTAAGTAAACGGAGCTGCTGGGACCCCATGTTCATATGACAAAAAATACTTCTAAGGACCTCTTCTATCATCTCCCAAAAAATCTGTACTCAATTCAAAAACACCTTGTATAGTTTAAAAGCCCACATTTTAAGCTTTAAAATGAGCTATGAATGAAACCTCTACGACGAACAGTTTCAGAGAAACAAGTGTTTATAGATACCTTAACCGGCTATATTCTGTAATTTGACTGCGAATATTTTTGTAAGAAATTATGTTAGATGAAAATTAACACGTGGGTGGGGTTACTTATTTTGATGTAGGAAATGTATAAAAAAAAAGTTTGAGCCGTTTATAAAAAAGTAATGTTTTATAAGTGTTCCATTTCACGTAGATTGAAATTTAAGTTATTTTGCTTCTTATGTCGAGGTAAATAAATTGTTTATTGTTATGAGTAGTGATTGAAAAATGTTTGTTCAATCTTCTCAGCATACTTGAGTGTGTGGCACCATTCGACTTGAAGACGATATTCGAATTCTTGTCATGTTCTTGTTCCTCAAGGCTTGGCAGCAAAAACTGTTTCTCTATTTTGAGTATCATCGTATTTGATATACCGAGCTCTCTGGCCGTATTTCGGATGGATTTCCCAAAACTGCGCTGAACTGTTTCGTACACGCATAACACGGTTTCATCTCTTGCATTTTGGCGCTCCGATCTTCGTTTCTCTCTACGAGGTGCGTACAAAAAGTATCGGACTTTTATTTTCCCTGCCTAAACGAATGAACCGCGAGTTTTCCTCTGGCGACGTGATGTAGGTGACCTTCATCCGCATGCGTGCAGTTGGTCACGTACGAACCCGCCCATTCATCGCACCCGGACCCCTTTGGTCCGTCAGCATCCTTTGACATGGCTCCATGCGACTTTTGACTGTTCCCCAAGCTCAAAACGCCACTGAAAGAAACCCGATTTCAGTCACGAGAAGACATTATGTAGAAACCGACGGCGGAGCTGTCCGCCATTCTCAAACAGGCCTTCCAAAGATGTTTCCACCAATGGCGGGAGCGGTGGGAGAAATGTGTGCAGTCCCAAGGAGAGTACTTTGAAGTGGGATTAATGTTTAAATCCTACAGGTGAATAACTTTAGTTTTCCGGCCAAAGGTCCGATACTTTTTGTACACACCTCGTAAAAGAACTTTTCTCCAATGCTGTTCAGATCGCAGCATCTCCGAAATTTTGTCCGATTTATTATCTACAGTGACGCTGTAGATGACGCCATTTACCGGTTCTAGTTACACCAAAACGTACCTTTTTCGATTCAATGTTTCGAATTAAAAAATGTTTGCTTTAATCTTGTATAGTTTACTTGTTTTTGATATTTAATATTTTATTAACTATCCTTTTACGATACATGCAACTTATACAGACGATATCCATTTCTACGAGTATCAACCAAACACATTGTTTGTATTTAGTTTAGAAAGGACTATATTTTTCTAGGAATTTTTTAATGTTATTGCGCAAATGTTGAGATTTCTACATTGACGTTAAAAAACGGACCGATTACTAAGTAGTAGAATGTATCAGCGTGGTCACATTCAATAAGTAATAACTTATTTCAACACAATTTATGGATCATGAAACATATGGAGATGATCCGCTTGTCAACAATGTATACATTTTTTTGAAATGTACCTACGCATATCACGGAATAAATACAATTGTGGATAAGTAAGGGCCACTCCAGATTATTCTTGACTGTAAGCTCTCCATAGCTTATTGATTATTAAAACTTTATCTATATAGTTTATGGAATTTAATTTCACACATCAAATGTTCATTACAAAGAACACAGTTGCAACATACCCTGCTTTGCAATGAAATTGCCCCACCAACAAGGAGTTATCCGACCTTATCCATATTTAGTAGGGGGGGGGGGTTCGTCTACCTCCGACTAGTAAACGATTAGATGCATGCTCACGGGACATGACCATTTGGGTTGATACAGGGTGTCCGGGTGTCTGTATAGGCTCATCAGTTGACACCAGTGCGAGAAGTTCCATGCAGTAGGGAGGAAGCAACTGCCTCGTGAACGTACAGTACTGTAATCCGCACAACGGTCTCAATGCCGCGACGACGACGACAACGACAACCGTTCACGCAATTAACGGACTTTGAACGAGGTCGGATTATTGGCCTCTCAGAGGCTGTATGGTCAACCAGACGGATTGCTGTCCATGTGTCGCTGGACGCACGAAAGGTAGGCCGATGTTGGAGGCAATGGCGAGAGGAAGGCACACATGCCAGAAGACCAGGCTCTGGGGCCCGGAGAAGCACGTCAGCTCGAACAGCGCTAGCGGACAGAATCGTCACCCTGCGGCAACTGCGCGACAACATCACTATTCCCGGTACTGCTCCGATGTCAAGAGCAACAATAGCACGCCGGTTACACGCCGCGACAAAGTCTGCCAGGCGTCCATTGTTGTGTCTTCCTTTGACACCTGAGCACCGCGCGATACGACTGCAGTGCTGTCGTGAACGAGTGGGCTGGCGAATGGAATGGCGCCCAGTAGTCTTCAGCGACGAATCCCGCTTTTGTTTGGACACCGACGACAGACGCGGACGTGTGTGGCGCAGACCATTGGAACGTGCCAATGAACCATTGTTCATCCGGTATCGCCATCGTGGACCAACACCCGGGATCATGGTCTGGGGCGCCATCGGCTATGATACCAGAACGCCTTTAGTCACCATCTAAGGCACCCTGGCAGCAGTACTGTACGTCACAGAGATTCTGCAGTCCGTATTACTGCCCTTTCTGCGCAGCATACCCGGCGCAGTCTTTCAGCAGGATAACGCCAGACCGCACACGGCAAACATGAGCATGGCATGTCTGCATGATGTCAACTCCGCAGACCTATCGACAATTGAGCACGTGTGGAACATGGTGGGACGTCATTTACGATCACCCCGGAATCTCCATGAACTGACATAGCAGGTTCACCAGGCCTAAGCAGACGTACCCTAACGTTCATACATTCGCCACCTGTATGATCACCTACTCCTACGGCTGGAACAATGCATCACCGCTAGAGGTGGTGCCACAACCTACTGATGCCGCTTTCTGTTGGGACAACCTGTACAAACGAGTGCACGTCTTGGCTCCATAACGTAATAAAGGTGTGTTCAGATGTATACCTATTTTTGGCTCATTCGGATAACTCCTTGTGGGTGGGGTAATTTCATTGCAAAGCAGTGTACAAGGTGTAACAAAAAGAACGGGACAGTGGAATATCTCGCGAAATACATATCGGATCGAAAAAACAAAAAACACGATATTTTTCAAAAAGCTACCCAATGATACCAAACTCGACCCTCCCCTCACTCCACTCCCTGAGGATAGGGGAGGGGCAAGTTTGAAATCTTAAACAGGAACCCCTTCTTTATGTTGAAGATTCGTATTCTACGGGAAAAATAGGAAACTTTTATCTGAAATATTTTTTCAATTCGTTACAGATGATTCCCTCGAGAAATGTACTTCTCACCACAAGATAAATCAGAGACGCTTTGTAAAATTTGGAAAATTTGAAGAATTTGAAGAATTTTAAAATTCGAAACACACTTCCAGTCTACTTTGGAACGCTGAGATCAATTCCAATGTTAAAGACGCTCACGTACGTGCGAAACGTCGATTTCTTTATTACATGTATAAAGTTGAATTTCAACTATCCCTTATTATCGTATCCTGTAAATTAAAAATCAGAAATTGTGTTACTTCTACCCAAACGCAATGGCCAACATTTCTGAACAAAAAAAATAGGTAACCTGATGATGTGAGGATGGGGCAATCGTCAACGGTCATACGCTGAAGTAAGGGCATTATTTAACGAAAATTTTCGCAGTCCAAACAATCTTATTTCAAGATCACCGTCGAGCGCACCGTGAAGCACTTCCAGGAAACGGAGTGTCAAACATCGTAAAATTCCTGGTCGACCAAAATCATCGACTTCTGAGGAAAAACAGCTTGACTTTGCACTGTCGTTAACTGAAGATTCTCAAAAAGCTGCTCAAATACATGACATCAGTCATATGGTTGTGGACAGAATTTTGAAGAACATAAAGTTCCACCCTTACAAAATTCACCTGAATGAAGATGACTTTGATCGCCGTATGGATTTTTGTGAACAAATGACGAGACGAATTGATGATTATCCCACCTTTCTCACCAGCATTTTTTTTACGATTAAAAACCACTTTTAAACTATCCGGTCACCTCAACAAACATAACTGCAGATTTCGGTCTGATATCAATCCCCACTGGTCGCTTGAAGCTCATACGTAATATCCTAAAAAATTGAATGTCTGAGGGGGAGTGTTGAACAATGCAATAACTGGAAATTTGAATGCTGCGAAATATGAGGATATGCTGCGGAATCAAGTAGTTCCAGCAATCAGAAGATTACTTTGACGATACATGGCTTCAGCAAGATAGTGCAGGACCACACTTTCCTTTAACTATTCGACATTTTGTGGACATGCAATTCCCTGTACAATGGATTGGAAGAAGAGGCGAAATTGAGTGGCCATGTCACCTCGTTTTATCGGATTGGAAGAGAAAACGAAGGCGACAGTGAAAATTAATAAAAGAAAGGAACAAGAGAATGGAAACCCGGACCCCGCCGAGAAGAATCGGCGAGCCCGAGGAGAAGTCGAGAGGAAGAGCGAGGGATTGGTCGAGAGGCGGGGGAAGGAAGAGAGACGTCAGGACGGAGTTTTTAAAAAGAAAAAAGGCCAAGACGAGAGGAAAGAAAGGAAGCGGGACGGCGTAGAGAGATATCGAAATGAAGACGCCAGGAGAAGAAAAAAATTAAGAAATACATCTAAGCCCGAGGCCGAGAAGGGCTGCTCAAGGAAATGCGACAGCCACGGCCCTTCCTATCGAGATTCCGGAGATGAGTGCAGCCAGAGCCGAAGCCATTGGCAGCGCTTAGGAAACCCGCGGAGGAATTGGAGACCGCGAGGTCCTGGAACGTTTTATGGGACGCAGAGAGGAGCAGTGCGGAGAAGCGATATTGAGCGGAGCCTTTCTCGCAGCCGTAAAGTGGCATCGAATAATGGACGTTACGAGAACGAGCGAACTCGCAACGGACCAAGTGATTATCATGTCCAGCAATACCAGATGAGTAAATCAGAACTGAGTGATAGTGAGAAAGTTTCGCAGAACATTATTATTGAAGGAATAATATCTGACATAGACTTTCCCAGTATTAATAGTTCCGATAGCAATTTAGCGGATGTTACTCGTGTGCGCACTTCAGCTAATATTTCAGCGGAGAGGTCATCGACCTTGGAGGACGAACTTTCGCAAGCGTTTGCATTGCTAAGCTTAGACGAAATCTCAGCCACTATTCCCGAAGACATTAACTATTTCACGAGTCCGGAGGGCTCTACAGGCCAGCGGCGTCCCTGCATATTTGTCCCTCTTGCCGGTAGCGTCGATGAGGCCTCATGCGGCCTACCGCGCTTGGTAGGCAGCGTGTCGTCGTTTGGTAGCATAATTCCTTTACTCGACCGTTTATTATACTATTATGAACTTAGCTCGTAAGCTTGCCTACTGACTATGTTTAATGCTTGTGTTTAATATAGTGACCTCCTTCGGCTCGTCAAACCTTCCACCAGACTTCATTCACCTACAATTACTTAGAATCGGATCGACTTCCCTACTTCGGTCGTCTCCCCCCTCCTACGTTCCCTCAGCCGCAAATTAGTGAGCTGATAACTCCGGAGCCGCCGTCGAGAGAAGTTCCCGACCAGTGAGCCAAGAAATGAACCTTGCCAATCAACATTATCCAGTTTAATCATTTGTATAAATTACTCGAGGTGTCGGCGAGTTACATTGGATTTACTAGAACTTTGTTTAAAGTAATTTATTCAATCAATTTGATAATTATTTAGACAACATTCTTTCTAAGAAGAAGTCTCATTTACTTTCAAAAATAACTATTTGGTACTATCCTCACGAAGTTTATTGTGCGGAATAAATTATTGATTTAAATGCTATAAATGTCTCCCGTTCTCTTTCCTGTTACACAACGGTATTCACTCTGCTAAATTTAATTTTAATTAAAAGTTGTGACAGGCCAGCTTGTTCCACTGATTTGTCGCCATTGGACTATTTTCTCTGGAGTCACCTAAAAAGCCGTGTTTACAAAACGAAAGCCAACTACACTATATGATCGTCGACAAAGGATCATTGAGAAAACTGCATTTATTGAGCCCAACTTCATTAGAAACGCTGTAGCCGGATTTTACCATCGAATAGGACATTGCCAGATCCAACAAGATACGCAGTTCGAGCACTTACTGTAAAATATTCGATATTTGTAAATGTCTTAGGCAACGAAAAGCACCCCAATGGTGAGAGGAGAGAGGACTCATGTTAATAAAGCACCCCGTAGGGAACAGAAAACTACTGTGCATGTCCACGTCGTTGTTCCTGAATAGCGCTAAAAGTATCACGAAAGTAATTTATGGACCGCTTTCATACTTGGATTACGAAAACTTCAAATCAGCGTACACTACAAATCCGCAATAAAAAAGTAAGGGTTCCCATTCAAAATTTTGAACGTCTCCACCCCCCCCCCCTCCATCTCACCTTTGACCCACAAGGGAGCGCGGGGAAGGGCTTGACAATAGTTCTGACGATAGTACTACGATAGTAGTTCTTGACATATTTCATCGTTTCTTATTTATCTTTTGGTGAGAAGTGCATTTCTCGAGAGAATCGTAAAATTTGATTTTTTTCACGATTACAGCGCCATCTGTAACAAATTGAAAAAAATGCTTTAGATAAAAGCTTTGTATTTTCCCCCGTAGAATCTGAATATTTAACAAAAAATAGGGGTTCCTATTTAAGATTTCAAAGTGTCCTCTCCCCCACCTACAGGGGTTGGGGTGGGGAGGTCGAGTTTGGTATCATTGGATAGCTTATTGAAAAATATTAAACACGTGTTTTATGTTTTCTCGACCCGATGTGTATTTCTCGAGATATTTCACTGTCCCGATCTTTTTGTTGCACCCTGTACCATCATATCTTAAATTACAAGTAGGCCTACTTATCTACAATACTAACATGTTGATATTAATGGACAAATAAGACACATTATTTTTTGCCATATCTGAAATGAATTAATTTCAAAACATTTCAAAGCATTGTCCCAAATTCTCACATTTGTCATTTACCGCATTTGGTCACTGCTGTTAATGTTGTTGGTTGTGGCTGGTTATCGATCTCCATAGGTTGAATTCTGCCACTCGATTATGAAAATTTTATGTCATCAGATATGCTATCTACGTCGAACTGAGCGCTAGAACTATTTGGGGCATTCATATCGGGCATTTGTTCACCTTGGCGGTGCGACGCCTCAACTTTGAGGTGCTTCCTCCGTGCCCATTGACACGCAGTATCGAACATCCGGGTCTTTTTGGATTCCCCATCTCTCGATCTGTTTTCCTGTTGACGTTTTCTGCAATTATTTTGGGGTGTATTATGCAGAAATTTAGACATTCCATAATTTTTGCAAAATTTCCACGCTTCGAAGGCCAATATCCGAGACAAATATTAAATACTGTGGTTTTATTTTAAGCTATTTTATAAAACACAAAAAGACAAAACAAATGATACCTAAAACGTTGTGGAAACCGGCGCTAGACTAAATTATGTCTACCACTGTGACTCACTTTTGCACTGCGCACAGATTAAGGAGAATAACAACTTTGTTTTTCTCTTTATCACGAGCCATAGATGTCAGTACTAACAAGTAAGTCAGTCGGTGTCTAAAATATCATGTTTAATTCAATGTCGTTCATATATCTATCGTTAATAGCTCTTGTTATTAAATTTTTCGTGATCAGCACTGTTTGTGACATTCACGACTGAAGCCTGGCACCCTAGTTTCTAAACGTAGGACGTATTCTACGTCAAAACAGGGCCATTTTTGATAGAAAGAACGAGAAATAATTTATTTTAAGACGGTTTTTTTCTTTAAATTTTCTTCTTATATTTTGATGTTTTGAATATTGATTTTTCCCTCTTTAGAAGCTTAGAATAACAGTCTTTGAAATTTAACTTTTATGGTCATTATTTATAATGAGCAAGAAACTGAAGTCTGAAAGAAAATGAAAAATAAGAACAAAAATAATTTATTAGAATTTGCTAGCGCCAACGTGAAGTATTTATACGCTCTCGTTAAACAAAATGGTCACATTGACTGAATATTTACTTGTAGGAAATGTTTTCAAGGACTAAAGTACAGTATTTCTGAGTATTTTATCATCTTATACAGAGTTACTATAAATAATTTATTCGATTTCAAAACACTGCATTTTCCAAAGTACTTACTATACAGATGTTATTTATACATGAAAAGAAACGTAAATTCACCAAATTTGTTGCATCCTGATACATCAGTTGGCAGCACCAGTATAGTGCCTTTACAAAATGACGACAAAGCAGAAAAGACTTTGTATGTTGGATTATGCGAAATGTACGTTCGTTATTGCGTGCATTCAGAAGAGAGTACAGAAAAGAACCACCATGTTAATAGAGCATTTTGTTATGGCATCGGTAGTTTAAGGACACCAGTTATCTGTTTAAATGGAACACCACCGTCAATCAAGCATGTCAGCTGAAACAGTGGAGAGAGTGAGGAAGAGTTTCGTGCGCAGTCCACAAAAATTATAGTCAGACAAAGTGTGCAAAATTTGCGAGGTCAGCTATGATTTCAACCTTATCGCCTGCAGCTCATGCATCAATTAAAGCTGGACGATTATACCAGAGATTGGAATTTAGTACCAGAATGCAGGAAGTATTGGAGGACGAACATTTTGCGACCAATGTGATATTCAGTGACGAAGAAACTTTCCGTTTATCGGGCACTGCAAATCCTCAGGCAATTATGGCGTTTAACGAGATTCATCGAAAGTGAATGTTTTCCGTGCGATGTCGCAGACAAATCTGCATGGGCCGTTTTCCTTCTGCGAGAAGACTGTGGACGGTTATCTCTCACTTAGAAAATTTGGAGTTGCGGTTGTTTCCATAACTGAATACTGATTACGGGAGAACCCTGCCCCCATTGGAGCATCAACGTTCTCCGCTACCTAAATAACGAACTTCCATACCGTTGGGCGTTTTTGTATGAGCAACTTAGCTCTGTTTGCTTGGCTTTCCAAGTCACCTGATTTAACGCCGTATGACTTCTTCCTTCTTCCCCCCTTGCCAACAACAATGGTAGAACTCAGGGAACGCGTCAATGCTGCTGTGATAATCATTGACAGGGAAATGCTACAAAATGTAAGGACCGAAATCGACTACCGCTTGGACATGAGTGTGGTGTGACCAGCAGGGAACGCAAAACAATTGTAGAGTGTAAGGAAAACTTTGTGGGTTTACGGTTCTTATCATATCAGTTATATCTGTATTTGTAGTACTTTGGAAAATACAGTATTTTGAAATCGAATGAATCACATAGTAGCTCTGTATTATATGCAGTGAACATAGTAACCGAAAATTATTACAAAATTATGGCAGAAAAATCTACTCATTGGAATTGAAAAATTCTTGCAGGCAGACAGATATTATTTCTGGAATTTCGGGAGTGCTACAATATGATCTACACTAAAGAGCCAAAACATTATGACCACCTACTCAATAACGCGTTGCGCCACCTTTGGCCTGCAAAACAGCTGCAACTCGCCTTGGCATGGATGTCACAAGGTCTTAGTAGATGACTGGAGACAGGTTGTACCAAATGTATAAGCAGCGGTCACGTAAAGTCGAGATATTCCGATATGGTGATGTTTGAGCTCTGAGCTGCCGCTCCAGGACATCCCAAATGTGCTCTATCGGATTAAGATCCGGCGAGTTAGGTGGCCGGGACATTAATTGGATTTCATCCTTATGCTTCTCGAACCACTCCAACACAGTTCAAGCCTTGTGACACGGGGCGTTGTCCTGCTGGAAGATTCCATTTCCAGTTGGGAAGACAGATGTCACAAAGGATTGCAACAGTAACGGGCTCCAATATTTCCAGCAGATGACAAAAGCTAGAAAATAATGTTGGAGTTCGTCTGCCGCCATCCATTGTCAATAGATAGAGCGACTCAAAAGAAATGAGAGATTTCTTCGCTTCGAAGACGGCGCATAGGCGGAAGCGACGCAAGCGGCATGCGCGAAAGAAAGGTCGTTGAGCGGGAGGTTCAAATGCCCGATCGGAAGAGGAGTGCGAGGGAACGAAAACGAAAGGTCGCCAAATAGGAGGTTCCTTGAAAATACATACTGTATGTCAGAACAGTCGGAAAGAAAAGCTACAATAAACGTGGTCTCACAAGCGCTTGAAGAGCGAGACGGAACTGTTCATTCAAACAGCGAGCAAAAGCTTGGCACTGTGTCGCAATATTCTTAGCTAACGATAGGCCTACTCTTCCCGTAGTTTTCCAGACAGGAATTTCTTCTTTGAGTGGAGCACCGAGCCATTCTTCTTCGCCTCCCGAGACTTCATCGCCTCGCCAGCCTTCATGTGCTTCTCTATATGCTTCGTTTCAACGCCAGCAGAGTGACTCGTCGCGGAATCTCCGACACGCAGGACTCGCCCTCCATCATAACGTTTTTTCTACATATTTGGCCAATTCAGTGGTGGTTGTCTACGATGTCCAGGTGTGGAATCGCCATGTCTTTGTCTACGATGTCCAGGAAGAATCTCTGGAATTTTCTCCTGGACAATTGCGGCCTCCTTGTGAGAAAGCATCGGCACCTTCGCCCCTCACGACACACTACGTTATGTAAACTCACAAATGGTATACTAGGCTCTGTCGAAAGCACTCAAATCCCTCTCACGCTCCCGCTCATTCAGTGCGCCATGCTTAGAGCTTAATAACAAAAAAAAAAAAAAAAAAAAAAAAAAAAAAAAAAGGAAAAAATTAAAGCGCCTCGTTTTGCTAAGGAGAGTTCTCTTCTCTAGGTGTGGAAATGCGCTAGAGAGCAAAAGGGGGAAGCGAGTTCCAAATTAAGTTTATTGCGATATATTTTCTTTTACCAAGCGGGATATCGTAGGATAAATTTTCATGTCACTTCTTTGTCTTTATAGCTTTCCGGTAGAATTGTTCCAAGGAAGTAAACGCATAGCGTCGCCGCTTACTTAGTTTAGCAGTCTAGTTGAGTTCCTATTTAAGGAAAACCAAATTACGCAGAAGACGCGGCCAGCTCGTACAGTTCATTTACGGAGGCCCGTCAGCCCTGAAGATTAATTTTTCCTATCATTGTTTGTATGATATTTATTACGCAAATACTCTTTAGGCAAAGATGTAATTTACCTTTGCTTTAAAGTTTTAAGCTTCTAAAGCTGTAATTAACTCACTTAATCATTAATTGGATTATTTTTTTTTGGATCGTGTTAAATAACGATCCTCAGTGATTTTCCAGTGTTAGTGGAATTCACATAATTAAGTAAACCTCTCATTATTTACTTTGAAGCGAGAGGATTACGCCATTAACTGTATTTATAGTTAATATTTTAAAATAAATTTTATTTTATTAATTCCAAATAATGTGTATGCTCTTTGTCTCTCATCGACCCATGTAACTTTCTTCCACTGCGTCTATCCAAATTATTTGTGACAACAGACGCCATGTAAAGGTGCAACTGGTCCGCAATGATGTTCAGATAGTTCGCAGTTTTCATGGTCCGTTCTACCCCAATTGCGGGTCCCAGAGCAAGGCTGTCAGTAAGTCCGCGATAGCAGCGGGGCTTCGAGCATAAAAATCGAAGCCATAGAAGGTGGATTTTTTTCATTTAATTACTTCTTTATTTCAACTAGATAATTCCAGTCTCCATTATTCTAATATGAGTTCATCCCCTTAAGAAGTGCCAATTTATGAAACAGCTTTGAAATGCTTTAGAATAAAAACAAAGACTTGCAAGTTAAATTAAACATTGAATTTGCCCACATTAAAGGTTAAATTTACCTCCCAGTGTTAATCACGCCAAGGTTGGCCGTGTTTTATTAAACAGCATTCATTATAGGATTGTTTGAACTTATAATCGATTGAGGCCATGTTTCGTCCACGAGAACTATGAAGAAAAAAATTATACGTAGTAATTTGCAGGTAGCATGGAGCAGTTTTTCTAGGCGCCCCAGGGAAAAAAGCGACATAGAAAGGCACCTTATCGCACAACGGAGTTCACTCCAGGCGCCAAAATGCAACGCACTAGTCTTGCTCCAAGCCAATTACTCGGTGAGTAGAGGTGAAAACTTTTGTTGCGTTGACAAAGTCAATGTTTCCATGTGACTCCCATCACAACCACCCAACGGAAATGTACAAATTAACATGGATCGAAATAAATTTGAAAATTTGTTAAAAGAAATGATCGTTTTAATTTCCTGTATATCTTAAGACATTCTAGATCAGTTTGACTTCGAACTATTCCTGTCAACCACTAGTCTCAGATTTAGTTATCAACGTTGTCGCAAAACTTTTGCGGAGCAATGAAAACTTTTAATGATGTTGATTTAAGTTTCGCCACTGTTTTCGTAATGAAAAAACGCGCAGGAAACTTTTAATGGCATCCTTAAGAAATTCTCAGATATTTACGCAGAAAATTAATGTTTAAAATAGCTTTTAGTACAGTTTTTTTTATGAATTTTTTTATTTTGATTTTTTTATATACCACTTGCATTATGTTAGTTTAAAAAGCTTGATTCTGTCACTGTTAGCGATAACAACCACGGAAATTAAACAGATTAAGTGAATTTGCTTTCGTCAAACAAATGAAGACTTAATTTTCACTTCCTGACTTAAGGTCAAATTTACACATTGGAAACTCTTTGGCGTTTGCTTTAAAACTTTAAAACCAATTAAGTTCGCCTGCGCAATTCTTTACAGGTAAAGTAATTATGCAAAACATATAAAGAAATAATCCATTAATAATTGAGTTTCTGCAAGAGTGTAGTGGTTTGCAGCCGAAATAAGGAGTAGAAAAGAGTGCATTGTGCAAATTAATTGGATTTGGGATGAGCATAAACTTGGGGGAGCTGAACATAGTGAATCGCAGAGCAGACACTGTGTAAAAGGGATGAGTTTGCATTTGGAATTATCAGCGCGAGCTGTGCTTTGTTTCCGGGGCTTCCTGTCGCTGGTTGCCTCTCCTTAATTGGATGCTTTAGACGAGGAGTCCTGTGGGAGTCACCTTCTCTGGCCCGCTCTCTTTAACACGAGGCGATACAATGGGGAGAAGAAAAGGTGAGGGGGCTTATAAAGGGTGGGTAGGAGGGCGGACGGGAATGTCAAAGGAATTCTGCTGCGTAATGAAAGAGAGGAAGACTTCATTTTAACTTCAAAAAAGGGAGAAAGCACAGACAAGCTAAAAAAAAAAACTCTTCTGCAGCAGGTTTCCTTCTCCCCCTTTTTCTTCTATCTTTATTCACAAATTAAATAAAGAGAAGGAACTTCAAACATGTTTTGAAATCTCGCATATTGTGATGCTCGAACAGTTTCAATTAATTGATATGAAGAAAGATTTCTTAATACCATAAAGAAACTATTAAAGGAATCATTCTAAAAAAATCATAACTATTTAAATATTAACGTCATTGCGAGGTAATATAAAAGACTGCAACATTGGAAGACTCGTTCAATAATAATGTTTCTAAATCAATTCCACTTTATTTATTTCTGTCTGATTCGCAATTATGTTGACAGTCAATTTTAATGGCATGATACTTATGTTTGGAAATCAAATTTACAATTCAAGAATACATGACAAAAAAATAATCAAGCGAGATCTTGGGACATTTTATCATTTAATAATGTCAGTATATTTTTTATACGTAATTGGCGATCCACCTTATAATTCTGCACTTAGGAGGTCTTTTCAAATATCATGTAGTAAAAAAATAAAGACTTAAGTATCTGTTTAGGGGATGAATATTTAATTTATCCAAGCATTTTGTCTCTTTCATCTAAATTTGAAAAACAGCTCTCAAGCGGAGATTACGATCAATTCTACGAGTAATTGATTTCTTTGCTGACCAGTATAAATGCTGAAATTGTTGCAATTAGTTTACAGAAATGGTATAACCTTATCACTAATGAGGATTGAATATTTAGTAGAAATATTTTATAAACTGTATTCTATCACAATTCTTCTACATCACAACTCTTCAATACAGGCAAAAAGTTTGAACATACCTATTCGTGAACCTAGTTATTTGCCCATTGAGTGACTAAAGTTTTGTTTATATAATTAGTTATAATGATAATTATATAAATTACTTGATGTGGTATTATATTTAGTGAAAAGTTTATAAAAAAAAAACAGATGGATCTTAAATTTTTACACAACCGAACTTTTTATTGAATAATATATCAATACAGGGTGTCTAGATAGTAAACTCCTATTCACTTCATTCAGAGGCTAATATAGTTAGGTGTTTCAAAATTAGATGTAAGTGTGTCAGTATTATGGATGCGTTTTAAAACACTATTTATTATTCACGTCCCCATTTCATCCCTAACTTTTTTTCTTATTAGAGATGAGAGACTTAATTCTAGAGGGATTGGGCCAAGATATATAGCCTCATCTAATAATTAGTCTAACTGCGTCTAAAGCAATAATTTATCGGTCCAAAATGAAAGAAATTGTCATCAATCCTGCACAAAGGTATTGCAGGAAAGCCGCCCCACCCCCTTTTATTTGACAAAATTAAAGCACATACAAACAATTTTTGTTCGCAACTCGGCTTGTATGCCACATATATTCACGAAACTTGAACGGTTTACTAGGAATACATAGACCGTTAATCGTTCCAACTGATGAGCGTGTACGTCTATTTGTTTCGGAGAAAAGTGCTTGATTTAAATATCTAAATAAAATTCAAAATAAAAATGACAATTCCAATATAAACAAGAAATTATTCCCCCCGAGGAAGGTATAGGAAAGTAGAAGTCCTGAGATCATCTATTTTTACCCTTCTATCTGCCCTTTTTAACCGCCCCCCCCCCCCAATTTTTTTAATCGAAAAATTGATTTCTCGAACGTAATATTTAGAGATCTATCTTCTTTCCTGTCTCATCATTTCCGATCGATGGATATATCGCATGTTATATGCTGCCATAGTTCTAAAGACCAAGTGGTTTAGACCCACAACTCCGACCCCATTGGGACAAATTAGCACAAACTTCATAGTAAAGTAGATCTTGTCTAGAGGAATCTGCACACCCGAATTTCACTCCTCTATATACCTAAATACACGTAGATTTTTTGGTCCCCTCTAACTCCCATCCTCGAAACTACGATCCCGGTGGGCTAATCAAAACCACTAAATAGTGAAGGTGCTCATGCGCAAGCTCCATTCTTCCGCTACTTAATAATGCCGAGTTTACTAACAAATAAGTAATACAAGGACTAGCCAACTCGATGGCGTTGATGATCGTGAACTCTGCAAGTTTCTTCCACATGTAGTACCATAATTAAGATGAGGCACAGAAAGACTTAATTTAGTCCTAACCTCTGTAGCCAAAATACAACTGACAGCCTGTTTAAGTACTACTTTGTGGATGGACAAGTGGACTAAGCGCTGATTTTTAATATTGAAGCTATTTACACATTTTCGAAGCATTTTCCACAAAAGTTTCCAACAGAATATCATAACCAGCATAAACACAAAAAAATAGCACAGGTAACCACCATTATAGTATACCAGCTAATCAATACTCTTCATTCTAAAATGCACGAAAACTTACCAGGTGACAGCACAAGAGAGAATTGAAAAGATTAGTTCATAATATATGAAATTAGATGGAAGCACCCGAAAATTAGAAATATTTATAGAACAAGAAGTTTTGTCTATTTCATAATGAATGATGTTAATTTATTTCCATAACAAACTAAAATTAACATTCTGAAAAAATAGTACGTGATGGACAAAAACTAAAAAATATTTGAAAACACCATTGAACAATTAATCATTAATACATATTTTTTAAAAACTTCAGTCTCCGCCTCAACTGAAAAATCCAACAATTAAAGCTAGTAAAATTAAGCTGTCGATGAAATATATTTAAATCAATTTTGAATTAACGGTTATAATTATTTTCCATGTATTTGAATTTTTATTAAATTATGTCCTGGGAGATAATCGTTTTTTTTTGTTATTTTTTATTTTTTATTTTATTGATTGTAATCCAATACGGCCAACCAGGGCCTGTATGGCTAGAGGCCGACGAGTTGGGTCCCTGGATGGACCTGGATTAACGACTGCTGTAAGATGGTTGCAGCAGCCGGGGGGGGGGGGGGGG
>JAHWFO010104687.1:1928839-2003656 GCA_023313115.1 Rhysida immarginata
TGTTGCGTCACAAAGTGCATTGGGACGCGTCAGCATCAACGTTTCGTTACATAAGTGACAAGCGGAAAATGAAACGACCGCGTTACTTACATCTCCAAAGTTTATCAACTTGTACTTTTTAGCGCTACTGTAAGGAAATTTAACAGCCACATGCTTTAAAAGCTTAATCAAATGTGTAAATTCACTCTCATTTGGAGCTAACGAATTGAAAGTGCTTACTTAAATGAAATCCATTGAAGAGTTTCACGCATGGATGCTATTCAACTCGCGTTCGTAGTATTACCTTATTTAGAAATAAGGATAATACTCGATTAGACAATTGAATTTGCATAAGAAAAACTTCTTCAACTTAATTTGTTAAGTTTTCTTGACATGAAACTAATGGTTTTTTTACTTGAATATTTTTATTTTACTGAGGATATTAAAGTTTTGAAAAAAATATAAGTAACTAAAAAACACATTTCTATAAAATTAATTATCGGCGTAATTTTAAATTCACGAAAGAAATGCAGCAATTCCTCGCCTACCGCATTTCTTTTGAGTATCTGAGGTCGAGACTCAGGCTTAAAAAGGAAAGAAAAATCTTATGATTTAGTAATTGGACGCAAGTACTTTGTTCTCAGGTTGTCCAGAAGTAACGGCGTTTTAATACGACTCGAAATTTAATACGAAAAAAGGGGAGATGAGTTGG
This sequence comes from Rhysida immarginata, assembly GCA_023313115.1. NCBI lineage: Eukaryota > Metazoa > Arthropoda > Chilopoda > Scolopendromorpha > Scolopendridae > Rhysida > Rhysida immarginata. The sequence goes on from JAHWFO010104687.1 coordinate 1,929,531, forward strand.
GAAATGTTTAATCAATTCACATTTCAAGTACTTAAATGAAATTTTGTCATTGTATAACGCTTGCCCAGTTGTAAAAGATCATTGTTCAAGGAGTTTAAAAATCTTCTTCGCTAGTTAGGTGCGTCCACAGACATTTTCTTCAGGGGAGGGAGGGACGAAGTCCTTTTTTGGTGCAACCCACTTAACCTCCTCGGTTTTTTTGTTTTTTTTTTGTAATCATACACAAATATACCTGATTTGCTTTTGCCCACTTCTAGTTACGTATTCTTGTTAGAGGTCCACTTATATTGCTTCCCTTACAGTGCAGCGATGAAAATAACGCTTCTTTCTCGGAGTTTATGATCTTAAATTTCAAATAGTCCCTAAAAAGAACCGATCCTTGGCCAAATGTTTATGTTGCTGCAGTTTCAATAGCCAAGTTTTAGCCCATAAAAATCAAACGAAGGTTCTTTTCGTACACTTTTTTCTGGGGTTGAGATAATTAGAAAATGAAGACCTCCCCCCCCCCCAAAAAAAAAAAACAACGAAAGAAGAAACACCTTATTTGCACCTTACTTTTGACATTAACATTTTGAAAAACAAATTGAGAATAATGCGTTATTACTTTCTGGACAACCTAATATTTTTTTAATTTATTAAGAAAAACATGTTTATAATGGAATTTACATCTTTTTTTTTTAAATATAAATCGATTCAATTACTGGAAGACTTGTAAGAATTCAAGAATCGATTCAATTATAATACTTGAAAGAATTATTGGCGCCTTATAAGAAGGTGCAAAGATAATTAAAAAAAATAAAATGACGCATTCATCCATTTATATTTTAAATTTAAAAAATACCCAAACTAATTAAGATGACCTACAGTACACAGAAGAGCAAAATGTCGAAGAAGAGATTCTACTTTCAATAGGAGATATAAACCAACCATTTTTCCGCTTATTCTTTGTGAAAAAGCGGTTGGTTATGTCTCCTATTGGATAGTCTTCACATCCACAGTCAAAAGGTATTTACTCGTTTTAATTTTTAAGATTCTACTTCTTTTATACAATCCCTATCCAGAGCTTTAATGTCTGTAACCTGATAACGCCATCTGTTGGTCAAAGACCGAACAATTCTAACATTAATTTTTTTTTCATGTAAAAATATCCGATTTCATTTCAATCGTTTCTGTGCAAACAGAATTGTTTGTCTGCATTCGTGTGCAAATTATTGAGTTTTAAAGTTTTCCTTATTTTTGGAACACCCTGTAGTTAAAGTGTATTGCTTTACTCTCTAATTCTACTAGTAGAAATCGCTTTAATATATGTTTTGATATAAACAATATATTCAATTTTTTTACATTATCTGATATAGATTTTATTATAATAGATTAAATAGCAAATTTTATATGAAAGCTCGGCCTCTCAATCACGTACTTTTCAGATACCCATGCGATTGGTAAGACTTACTATCAGGGACCAGGGCAGCTGGGCTTGTGAGCGGCTTAGAGTTTGGGGAGGGGGGGGGGGGGGCGAATGGAGATGAAAAATGACTAAGTATTCGAAAAAAATGTAAATAAACAATAAAAATGGTGAAAATGAAATAAGATTTAAAAAATTAAAAATTACTTTCCTGTATATTGTGCTATGTAGAGATGATCTTATCTTCGCGTGGCTTAAGCCATTCCAACGTGACTCATTCTGTTGGAAATTGAAATATAATTACTTTATAAACAGTCTATAGACCAAGGGTAGCCAAACTTGCCGAACATAAGAAATCACATAGTTGAACTTCAGATGTTTGAGAGAAGACATAAACAAATGCTACACACTTATTTTTAGCCTCTGACGGTGACGGTATGTCGAAACGCGTAAGGCAAATAACTAACTGTTTCCGTATCACTGTGGTTTCTTCATTTATTTTTAGAGATATTTTTAATTGAATAGTTATAATATGTGAATTGTTTTCGTTCACCTTTTATTTAAATGTGATGCAGAAAGAAGTTCAGCCAACATATTTCTGCGACCAACACATTAAATGTCAAAGAGTCGAATGAGCTTTGGCTTGGGCATCTTTAAAAATATACGAAGAATTATTCTGGTTATATTAACAACCCTACTGGGTTCATGAATAATGCTCCAAATACTTAGTATTTTATTAATCTTTTTCCAAAGCAAACGTACTTATTAATTTATTAGTGATTAATTTCATTTACACAGTAATTAGCATTAATTAGATTGTGTATTCTAGTATAGATCAGTAAATAATTTGAAAAAAAAAATTGAAAAAACGAAGAGAAGAGTGAAAAACTTTTAAGTATTATTGTTTACAACAAGAAAATATTGTTTCTCCCAGAAGACATGTAAGGTAAATGATAATGCTGATTAAATTTTCTCCCAGCCATTTGAAAACAACCCATCTGAATGACCAGAGCCGGACAATGTTCATATTCATATCTGCATCACGTCTGTAAACCTTCTTTAAATGGTCTGCGTGCGAATCGGTTTTTCGCGTGCAACTTCCGCGCCCAAGAATTAAAAGGCTAATCTTGCCTTAAAGCGGATCAAATGTTCCTTTCTCGCACCTATACAGAAACGATTAAAAAATTTAGGGACTTCGCCGATTTGAATATAGAATTTGAAAAAAGAATTAAAACGATAATAACTATTTATTGAAAAGTCAACAAATTCTTTGGGAATAATTTTAAAAATACAAAAAATTTATTTCCTCTTCTATTTCCAAACTCTGGAGCACATCTACCATTAACGAATGGAAGATTTCATTAAAGTTAAACAAAGAAGCAACTAAAATTTTCTTATGCAAGTTAATGTTCTTTCCAAGCATTTCTTTTTATAGAAGAAATATTTTAATCTAAACAATATTTGATACTATTCTCTAAATACGTCGTATATGAACGGTGAACGTGAGAGAGAAGTCAAGAAAAGGCTGGAAAAGCAGAGCAAGTGAATGATTGGAGGGTATATCTTTCGTGGTTTCAACAGTATGAATAAGAGATACGAACATCCACGAAGAAGACAATAGTTGCGGATGAAGCGGGTATTGTCTAAAGGGGAACGGGGAGATTTAGCGTTCTCTGCTTGAAGGATTCAAGTCCTTGTCTCTCAACCATTATGTTGCATCTTTGAAGGATTATGGCGTGTAGTTGATGATAGTCTGCTTTGTCCACTTTAATGATAATACAGAACTTTAAGAAATGTATAAAATATACTACTGTCTATTTTAAAATTTACTCCTCGTTTTGCTTATCTTTGCTCTTGTTTACAAATATTTGTTAGTGTTATCATTTTTATTATTTCATTCGTAAAAATTCCAATATCGTCTGAAGTAGTTCTTCAAACGACCACCAGAGTCCCTTGTTGCATTATTGTTTTCAATACTTAGCAGTTTTTTCGCAATGAGCAGTATATCGATTATCATTAAAAAATGAGATGAAATTAATTTTAATATTAAGTTCTAAATTAATAGGCTCTCTAATAGTTTTGCCATCTGGATGATGCAAAAATCCCGGACTCTCTCAAAAACAAGCAAACCGTATACTTTTTACTATTATCAGTATTATCAAACAAGGAGTCAAAATACCGGACACTTCGGGTCAAACCCAGACAGGTGGCAACATTGCTCCATAGATTAATAAAAACTTTAATTTAAATACAACAAATTGACTACGTGAATAAAAAGAGCACTTAAGGAGGGATGATGCGTATGGCAAATGGCGATAATTCTAAGGTACGCACCAATTTTGAACCTGTCAACTGTTTTCTTGAATCATTATAAAAGTAATGAAAATTTTCTTGAGCATCTCTAAAATGTGTAGCTTCCTAGGTTTTGGGGCTACATTTTCATTGAATAGTAAAGAAATTACTATCGACAATGTCAAGTGTTGAACAGTTCCCCATAAGTGTTAATATCAGTTATAAACTGTGCGAAAACTTTCAGATGCTACTCTTAAAATTGAATTGAATATTTAAGATACACCATTTTATCATAGGCCTAGCCAAGGGAGTAGACAGGGGCAGTAACTTATACAGGATGTTTACGAATTCTGTGTACAAATTTTTCGTGACGGTAGGGGACCTTATTTTGAATATATTTTCTACCATCCCTAAGAGTTCCTAAACATCCTGGATAAAATACTTGTTATTAATTGAAATAAGATGTAAACGACAGAACTTTGGAATATTTGACTTGGCGTTATTCGCAAAGATGGAGCTTGTATTTATGTGGATTTTTGTAATTTCCTCATTTATCTATTCGACTCCCCCCTCCCCCCAACACATATCCTGGTTATGCCGATAACGGGTTATGCCCATGTATTCTATTATTGAAGTCAGTATGTGTTACTGTACTTCTGTGAGAGCTCTTAAACGTGTTCCCATGCAGTGTTGCCAACTCAAAAAATTATTTCCCGAAAAATTCGCTAAAATTTACTGAATTCAGTTGTGCTAATGTCAAGTAAATTTAATACGAGCAGAGTGAAATTAACGTGATCAGAGAGAAAGAGAGGGTAAAGAGACGATTGAGATTTTTCCATATATTTTTAATAAAGAATAATTTGGAAATTTATTGCAATTAAATTAATTATGTTTGAATCGAAATGACAATGTGCCGCGAATAGTTCGTGTATTTATCCGCATATTGGCGCTAGTACTAAGACGCCATTACAGTTATTTTAAGCAGATGGTTTTATTTTTTTTTGATCTGCTCACCTTCTTTTCGCATACTCACTGAAAGATCTTTTCCCGTGTTTTATTCCTATTCTTCGTGATCTTCCTATTCTTCGTAAAATATGGAAGGAAGCATACAGATATGTAATATTAAACTAACGCTAGCATTAAAATACGAATTATAATTTATGCTGTTTTAACTTTACAACACGATTTCTTTTGTAGGCGACAAATTGTATCCGCATCCTGATGCGATTACAATGTAGTCAGACGACATATAGAAATGGCTACCACTCAGTTTCCCGGCGTTTTACATATACTTAATTCATTCGAAAAGTTATAAACATGGTGAAATGAACAATTTTGAAAGCTTGAAGGCATACAATTTTGCCGGTAGTTGGGTAGACATTGTTTACTATCACGAGTTAGACAAACACGCTTATCATATTAAAGCATCAATTTACCATCGCAGTCCTAGATGCTTGAGCTTTCTCTTTAATCGAAATCTATTAAGAGGGGTAGTGTTTTCTTCGAGGGAATTTAAATATTATCATAGCTCTTTTAAACAACAAGAGGATAAATTTTAATTAACCAACAATTTAAATACTCGAAAGGAAGTCCAATTTTAAAAACTCGAATGATAATTTACTCAAAAGTTTAACTTTATACGCTACAGAGTGCCCGAAAAATTTTTGAATTTAGGGATTTAGAAATGTTGTCAGATTATTCATATTTCTTTTTATGAATCATTAAATCTGATGGTGGATTTCTGGCATTGAAATGTCCGCCGTATTCCGCGAATGATGGATCGATAAAATCCAAACAAAAATTTTCAGTTTAGTTTTTTTTTTATTCAGTTGTGGATTTTTTCCATAATCAATTTCCATATGTTAATCTGAGTTCTGAAAAAAGAAAAAAATCTGGCAAATTATAAGATTTCTAAATCCTTAAGTGAAACTTGGGACTTCCTGTATGACGGTTCAATTAAATGGGAATCGGGATTTCATTATGATAGTGCTTAGCATTCTCATTTTCCTTTTGTTTTTTAGCAGTGGATTTCGAATGAAAATAAAATATTATAAATCAAATCAGTTCTGTTACAATCGATGACGTGCGATTTTGAAGTAAATTAGTATTTACAAGATCGGGTTGTATAACCAGTACATTTTTCTAATATTGGTCGAGCACGAATTAATTAGGCCAAAATTGAATAAGAACGTTGTCTGTTTTCTTTATTTCTTCCTTTTTACTATAAAGAAAGAAAGAAAGACCGGATATAATCGGATCCGAAGATAGGTACCGTGTTGTCAAATATGTGATTTAAACATTTAATTTTATTGACAATATTAAGAATATAGAAATGATCTTTCTCGCAATCACCGATTTCAGTCTGTCTTCATCATTAATTTTCTTTTATGAACAGACGGCAGATACTACATGAAATAGCATCTTGTAGAGGTAGCCAAAATCTTTCGCCTTAATTTGAAGATAAACTATCAGAGTATTGCAATTTTTTTTACAAGTTATATATAGCAACTTCTTTATCCACCTATCAAGTTCAACCTTTTTCAGAAATATTTTCCCTTTCCTTTACAGATTCTAAAGTTGCGTGAAGGCAGTGTAAGGGAGAAAAGGCAGAATAAAAAAAGCAGGTCTCCGTCTCATTCGTTTGAATTTGCTGTCCACATCTTCAGCGTGAAATAGCAAAAGGCCGCCAATCTTACAATCCTGTCATCATGAACAGCAATTTGCCTTTAGCCTTTTCTATTGGAAAAGGAATAGTAGCAATGGTGGCTGAATTTCTTCATTTTCCGTTTCATGATCCCTGGACAAAAGAGAAATCATGAAAAGTTGAAATTTGATGATTAACTATGATATGGAAAGTTATATACGTGAAAATTGCAATAGTATATCATTATCCCTATAACAATTCTACATAAATCATATATGACGCTATCTAAAGATCAATGAAAAGATGAGTGTGATGAATGGCGTCACGTGATTGGCAATTATTCAATCTATTGCATAAAATTACTAATGGCATTTCTCTAAAATCCCATACACTTAATATAAGTCAACTATAATTTACTACAAAAGCCGACAAAGGTACTGTATTTTATAAGTTACATGAATATACGAGAACATATCATCTAAATGTAGATTACTTTTTCTCATTTCCTTTTTTATATAAAGTGAAGAATTGTTATAGTTGTACTAAACAAGTTATATCCAGTTAGGATCATATTATGATTGCTGCTGTTCAAACTTTCCCTTTTACACGAGTTATTTTTTCAGAAATCTAATACATTTCTTAGTAATCCCCACAACGGATGACGTGTTTATATGCAGAGAACAAAATGTTAAAACTGGATATAAATTTTTTCCTTAACAATTCTTCACGGTATTATACAGAGTGTCTCACCTGAAGTGAACCAATAGTCAGCTTCTAAAATAAAATCTGACAGAGTCCTTTCAATGGAAGAATTATTGTATTTTTATGTGAGGGGTTTTTTATGCATTCAATTTCCAAGAAAACCGACATCATTTTCTAATATGAAAGCAAACTTTGAAATGTGCAATGGAAACCCCTATTTTTAATGGAATTTTCAGATTGTACACAACATTTGAGAAATGTTTTATTCTTGGTGTTTTTACAATTGATCCAACCATTTAAGAGATGGAGGCTCTGAAAATGTAGTGTGTTTGGATTTAAAGAAAACGCAAAAAATAGAAAGTTTTCCTAAACATAATGATTATAAAATAGATACCAATAGTTTAATTTGAACCACGGTCTATAGCAGTAATAAATGGTCATCGAGCTCACTGAAAAATGAAGCTAAAGTTTATAGCTTCCAATATTCCGGAACTCCATTGAAAAATGGCACTGCATTTATAATAGGTCCAACTGCGCATGCAGCGCCGCCCTATCGGGAGCTAGAAGATTTAGCTTCATTTTCAGTTTCAACGGAGCTGGAATTGAATTCGGCCAGAATTTAATGACATAATACTGCCGAATTTAGTGTATCTGCAACATTTATAAATAAATAATTGATAAACCAAAGTGAATGCATTACATAGCTCAACATTGCGCCTCAACTATATAAATAAGTGTAGAAGTTGGGGAATTCAGATCACGCTAGGTGCCGCATAGAGTGAACTAGAGTGTCTATTATTATAGGCACTCTAATTTGGACCACACCTAGCGTGATCTGAATTCCCTGCTTCTCTAAACAATGGAAAGTTGATGACCATTTATATCTATAGGCCATGATTTGAACATAACATTTTTGCATCAATTGTTTCGTTTTAGTTTAAATTGATGAATAATTTTTGTTTTTTTGCCTTTTCTTTAAATTCAAACACACCACACTTGCAAATCCATTATCTTTGGATCAATTGACAAAACACCAAGAATAAAACATTTCTCAAATGTTGTGTACAATCTGAAAATGCCATTAAAAATAGGGGTTTCCATTGCACATGTCAAAGTTGACTTCCATATTCGAAAATGGCGTCTTTTTTTGAAAATGGAATACACATAAAAACCCCTCACATAAAGTACAATAATTCTTCCATTGAAAGTTCTCTGTCAGATTTGTATTTTAGAAGTAGGCTATTGGTTCACTTTAGGTGAGACACCCTGTATTGAAAGGAAATTGAGAGACTACAAAATGCAACATACGGCGAGCATTGATATAATCGCTAAGCGTGCCTCAAAGGAGGTATCGCTATAAAAAAAAATAGTATAGTAGAGGACGCATGGTAGATGTGTGTTTCCTACAAAGTTTGATCATCTTCTCTAGACCGTGTCAGAGTATTGTTTTTAAAGGCGGGCCCTTACATTGAAAATCCAGCTACTTGTCGAAGTGCAGTTAGTTCGGTTGAAATTCACAAGTCGATCGATGAAGCATGTAGTGAAGATGAACGTAATTTTGGCAATCAGTACTGAGAAGTGATTTAGACACAAAATAGTAAAATGTCATGCAGGACCGCGAACCTTTTCAAGGAAGACATGTAATTAGTACCCTAATTAATATGGAAAACTGGTTTAATATTGGCACTAGAAAAAAGAATTTAAAAATAATCCTCAAAATGCTTTTCATTCTAACCGGTTCTAATTTTCTGAACGCACCCCATACGATCGTATCGTGAAGAGAAAATGTTTAACCTAATTAGTTTCGTTAAGAATTAAGCAATTGGCATAATTGTTTGAAGTGAAAGTTCTTAGGGCACGGCAATGTAAGTTCCTTTAATGGAAACTCGAGTATAACGAAAAGTAAAACGGAAAATAAACTCTAACAATAATGGTGCGAAGTGAGCGGCTTTTTGGCGCCTGGCACCGACGAGATTCGTAGAGTAAGGACGGCTCGTTACATTTTCTGTTAATAATACCCACAGTGAATTGGCGGCGGGAGTCCGTGAAGGAGATGCTCTCGCTCGCTCCATTCTTGGCGTACCAGTGAGTGATTGAGAATAATGCATTACTTATTTTCTCTATTTCCCAAAAAGTGTAGACAGGTGAAATGGCTGCTTCCAAATGGTGAAACTGCTAAATTGTGAATTTCAACTTACCTCGGAGAACTTTTTTAGTTGTGAAGTGCAACAAAGACGGCAAAATTCGTGCAGCTCGTTGTGTTTTACAAAATGGTCAGACCATTCTTACGAAAGTTATGTACATGTCACGAAAACAAGCAGGTATTGTCACGAATTATCACATTTATCCATGAGATTTTGTCGATTTCGCTACCAAGTATTGTAAGGCATCTATAACTTTTTATTTGTAAATATAATACAAAATACGGGCTTTACCACATTAAAATATACAGGTTTATTCAGAAGCTCGTGAAATATTTTAGAAATTCACCATTTAAAAATTACGTGACGGATAGTGATAATTTTTACGATAGATCTCTCCAAGGTTTTTAGGCTCATTATCACGGGAATGAAAATTTTCCATGAAGATACATAGCAAAATTAGCCACGAAAATACATGAAAATTTGCCACGAAAATACATGAAAGGATGTACACATCAGGAAGATGATGCATTAATGCTATGGAGTTCCCGATTTCAACGCCACGTGACTTGTTGGGATTCGTAAAGGATACAGTCTTAATGCCCCTATGTTTGGTAATCTCCAGGCATTACGCAATCGTATCACCGTGGCTGTGACAGAGGAGGAAATGGATTATCGAAAAGATGTCTGCCGCATCAGTAAAGGAGGTTAATTCTATTTCGGTAAAATAAAATGGGGTATATGTCACGTAGTCTGTCGATGCTCTGCCTATTGAGTTACCGTGGACAGTGTACTTCCAAGCTGTTACAATGTGTCCATATGGACTTTCATGGTCACATGTCAGCTCAACAAACGGAGCTAGCCCCCGATTCGCAAGTCTCTGTATCGAGTTCAAGTCGCGGAAATTTTCTTTCCCTTTTCTACACTGTAATTATGAAAGTTTTGAAGTACTTCTTCAGTTTTCTTCATTTCCAATTGAGATCCGCTGCTCTTTTACGTAAAGTTGTAACTACTTTTCAATTAATGCAGCTCTCATTCACTGGCTTCAGTAAATTGCATAATTGATATATCAAATGGGTTTCAAATAATATAGAATTAAATCTTTGTTGACTTCATAATGATTATAAAACTATCATAAAAATATCTTCTATAACTCTTTCTAAAAAATAAAGGATTACGATACATTGGATCCCTATTCTTGCTTGTTTACAAAAAGTAGCCTTAAATAAGTGTCACGTGCTGTTTGCTAGTAATTAATAGGATTACCAATAATGCCCAATTACTGCCAACTAAACCCAGAGGAATCAGCCGTGTCAGGGAGGAAAGGAGGGATAAACTAGAATTGAAAATACAACAATTTTAATACACGTAAAAGTATATTAATAATCTTATACAATCACAGTCTCCACCTGGATTGTTGATGACCCTAATGGGTCGATTATGTAAATACTTGGGACCTCGTCTCGTCTGAGTTGCTTTCCGCGTCGGGCTGGAATGGAATCGACACCTCGGATTCCAGAATTGGGTTCGCGTTCTCTCTTCCTGAGGCCGACGTCAGCGCACTGTCGCAGTCCAACGTGCCCACACTTAGCAAAGCCAACTTAACGTTGTCGCACTCGGGGGGTACTCCCTTTCGCTGGCTGGAGCCTAAGTTATCACCCCCGGCCTCCAACTGCTCGCTGCCAATTAACGTATCTCGGTCAACTTTTACCAAGTTACGCTTAAGAGTTCGGTCACTATAGTTCGGGGCCACGTTCAGTGGAGTTCTTCTGTCATTTCCATAACACGAACGCTCATTAGTAAAAAGTCTCTTCCCACCTGTATTCTTGCTCCGGTGATATCCCAGCGGAATTGACGGCGGCCTGCCAGCGTCGAATGTCGGGGACCTCTTCGACGTTCGCTGCGTAGCCTTCTTACAAGCGTCGTACTTGAAGTCGGGCGTAGCGGCTTGAGACCTTTCCTTCTTCTTCCTCCTCTCTTTCATTCGTTTCGTCCCATCAGCACGCACTTTTCGTCTCCCCGCTTCTTTCCGACCATTCCCTTTCGTTTCCAATTCCACTCTCCCATTTCTTTCTCTTTCAAAAATAATCGTTTTTTCCCCTCCTCTCTGATTGGTTTCTCTCTCCTCTGTCGTCACTCCCACGCAATGACGTGATTTCTCTCTCCTCCGGAATCTCCTATTATCTGGAGGAGGCTGGAGCTGATCTCTCTTTTTTTTGTTTATACCTCTCCGTCTTTTCTTCCTACTTTTTTCTGGCATATCGCCTGATTTCTTTTGAGAAATCTGGCGATATGACAATAAGCTTTAAGTTAAAATAAAGATTATTATAATTTTGGTAATAATTCGTTATGTTATGCAGTGTTCTAAAATGTTTCATGGGATTGTGAATATTCAGTGGCGAATTCAATTTTTCCTCTCCTGAAGCAAAGCCACTAATTAAATTTTTATGCACAAAATTCAGATTGAAACGCGCCAAAATGGGACTCAGAATTTCTAGATATTAGGAAGAGTTATAATCAACGATTTGCGTGTCGTATTTCATTGAAAATTCCAAAGATGCCAAAGCTGCTTGAGACATTTGTGCTGTTAAGCCGCTATTACTGAAAAACTGCACAAAAATGGTTTTCACGCTTCTAGACTCTCCGCGCTGGATGGGATCCGGAAGGTGTGATCCACTATTACATTCTTGAAAACAACAACACGGTCAATGCATAGATTTCACTAGCCGAAACGTACCGACTGGCGACACGGCGTGATTCTTCAACACGACAATACTTGACCAAACCTGTTAGGTGGCCCAGTGGCCGAAAGGGCTGGGGCATAGGCTTTCCAGTTCTCGAATTCGTTCAAATCTCGCCGTGGGCATAGATGTTTGTGTTTTCCCCCTGATTGTGTACAGATATTAGTCATGTAAAAGGGTGCAAAATGACCTAGCTGTTGACGCGCCCATAAAACCAAACGAAGCAAACCAAAACTGTTATTCAAGATCTCAGTTGGGAAGTTTTAGTGCATCCACCTAGTCTCCTAATCTAGCATTTTCAGGTTATCACTTGTTTCCCGTTGCTCTCCAACAACGAAGTAGAGCTGACATACTGACAAGCGAGTGGAACGTTGGCAAAATAGTCGTGAATAATGAAGAATATTTTATTAACTGATTTGCTAAAAATAAAGATTAAATAGAAAAACAAAAACAAACAAACATATCTGACAACCCAATACGTATACAGGGTGTCTCAAAATTCCTGGTAAAAACTTTTAGGGAAGGTAGTATGGGTGATTCTAAGCAAAAATGTTCATATGAACATGGGTTCCAATTTGAACGATAACTGAGATATGAACAGAAATAAAAAAAATGCCGCCACCAAGATCAACATGTTAATAACTCAAGTTCCGGAACGCCTAGAATAATGAAACTTGGGGAATAATAGGGTACATAAAACCGTGTATGCCGTTAAAATTTGAACGAATTCCAACTAGTAGTTTCCGGGTTACACAGTCAATATCTTAACACGTGCTGATTAGTACTCGCATGTGAGCACTGTTACGATTTTGAATGCGTAACTCGGAAACTACTCGTTGGAATACGATCAAGTTTTAACGGTACACACAGTTTTATGTACCCTATTACTCCCCCAAATTTCATTATTCTAGGCGTTCTGGAACCTGAGTTATTAACATGTTGATCTTGGTGGCGGTATTTTTATTTCTGATCATATCTCAGTTGTCGTTCAAATTCGGACCCATGTCCATATGAACTTTTTTGCTTAGAATCACCCATACTACCTCCCCTAAAAGTTTGTACCAGGAATTTTGAGACACCCTGTATATCCTGTGTATTAAATATTTCAAACAATGAAATGTTAAATTTGTTAAAATTAATATAACTTATCAAAACATTTACATGATTATTACACTCTTAATTGATAACTTCATTTTTTAGGCCACTCGGTTTAGCTTAGTTTGTTTGGTATTGACGTCCCTTTCAACTGCTATGGTCATATCAGGCGTTAATAGGGGCCGCAAATTTTGCCTCGCAAGGTTTCTTTAACGAGCAGCCGGCAAACGACTACACGGGACCAACGGCTTTACTTCCCTTCTGAAGGAAGTGTGTGATCTCAAGATTTCACTTTGAAAAATCCTCGTCGTCCTCGGCCGGGATCGAACCCGCGTACTCGGGCATCAGAGTTTAGGCCACTCCTAACAAGTTTCACTTCTAAAGCGCATAATGATCACTTGCAAATTTATTTATTTTTAACGGTTTTATGTCAACTAGAAATATTATACAATGATATTTTGAAATAAATAAGCGCTTTATTGACCCGGTCGAAATGTATTAACTAAGTGTGCAACGCGTGCCAACGGTCACTTGCAAAAAAGAGCTGAGTTGATTAGTCGGAGGGTAACGATGACCTGTGTGTTTGCTGTTCGCCTTCCTATGTTGCCTCTTCGACGTGGTCGTGGCGGCATAATCCGTTTGAAATTGAGAAATTAATAGGAGAAATGCAATAAAACAAACAAAAAATGTTTTAACTGTTAAGTTTGAGTTATGACGTTATCTCTTCTCAAATATTTAGATGAGGTTGTTGTAAACAATTGAACAGTTAAAATAAAACCTCAAGGTAGTTGTCAGCAACGATATGAAATGAGTAGATCGCTCATGAGCTACTTTCAGCGCCACCAACGCGTCCCCATTTGAAAGCCTGTCGGCCATTGCTTTGGTTGGCAAAAAGTGGCCTTCATCGTATGTTTACGTTTGAAATTTGCGTAGACAAACGCAGTGAAACTCAATGCCGATTTCTTGTCCAGCTTTAAATTGAAGTAATAGATATATTAAAGGTTCACCACTGACCTTTCACAGGTGTGTTTTTATCTTTCTGCGTCTTACAATGTTTTTCTCATGTAAAAATCCTGATCGTCTTTTATATCGTGGTTGTTGATACATAGAAGATGTCGATATTCAACCATGTTACCGTCGTTTTAGTGATACCAGAATGATTGTTCAGAGGTATTTTGAAATTATATACCGCATTTATTAAAAAGCATCTAAATTTGGGAGAGGTCGCTTAAGAAATTTCAGACTACAAGCACGATGTTGGTGGGGGGGGGGGGGGGTGCTTTAAAAGCTGGCGAAAAAGCGGATAAAAATGTATAGTAATGGCGCTTTGGACGGCGATGTTCTGCCAACCACAGTAATGGCGCCTACACTAACAATAGAGATTAGTTCCACTTTTTGCCGCCTTCAAATTGCCCCAAAGATGGCGGCCATATAAGCGATCTACTCATTTCATATCGTTGGTTGTCAGTTGGAAAATATACGTCTAGAATCGATTAAAACAGTTGATAATAACCAACAATGTTAATTCTATGTAAAAAGAAAAAGTTAATATCTCATAGTGTAATATCTACGTACCTTATTCCTCGAACTTACTTTTCCGACATAGTGTGTGTATACTAGCACCTTTTTGGTGAAAAATTAGTCGATATAAATATATTAGAACTCGATAAAATGGATAAAATCGATGACATTTGTCACTAATTTATTCCTATGTAAAAATAACACGTTAATTCCTCGGTAAAAATTGCAGCTAAAATTTCAAATTTAATTTTCGTACATAGATTAGAAGTTCTAGCACTTACTGATTACAAAAAGTTGTCCAAAAAAATTCTTAGAATTCGAAAACTAGCTTTTGAAAATTTGCTCTCGAAAAAAAAAAAAAAAAAATGAAAAGGGCTTTGCCGTATATCCAATGAAAAAATTCTATTTGGCGCGCTTTTATATTGTTTACATTTCATTTTTCATTGTTGAATCGATTTCATTGTTGAATCGATTTTTCTTAGGGCGTGATTCTCTCCATAGCAAATCACAGAGAAAATTCTTTTTCTGGTGATTATTCCTCGATGGCTTGATCGATTTTTCTGAAAATGCTTCAAAACCATCTATGTCCTAATAGGATTAATTGAGCAAAATTTGGTTGAAATAGGTCAAGTGGTGTCGGAGGAGTTAGAGGACAAAGGTTTTACATTTTCTTCGGTAAAGCGTCTTATTAGTTCAAGGTAATGATTATTATAAACTATTTTCATTCGATCTATTAATATACAGGGTGTTCTGAAAATGTAGGATAATAAGTGCCTAGCGTGATCCTTTGGATGATAACAAACTTAAAGTTCCTCATGCATAATGTTCAAAACTCAAATTTTAAGGGTCTAAACGTCACGCGAAGTTTCCGCGAACCTGGCGGAAAACGTCATTTAATCTCAACAATTGCCGCAGTTTTCTCGTGCCATAGCGCAGTTCATTATGTGAAGTGCTGGTGCAGGAAGTTCAGAAATGATGTAACGGCACCAATTTTTTTTAGACACTAAATATTGAGTTTTAGACATTTTCGATACGGAACTTTTGTTTAGATTGACGCTTGGGATCACACTATGTAATTATTATCATACATTTTCCGAACACCCTGTAGTTAGCAACAAACACCTAACACCATGCCAGTTCAATTTTTTTTATTTATAAAGATGCTTAATTTTTACACTATTTTAAATCGAGAATTTTTAAAGGTAAAGGCAGAAATTTATCCTATGCCACATTAAGACGTTGGAAAAGTTAGAAATATTGTTACATATAAAAAGTGAATTAGTAGAGTGGACAGACAGATGAAGCGGTTGACAAATGGGAAAACAGTTTATCCTTGTAAATTATGATTAAAAAATGCAATCATCTATATATTTAAATTAAAGGTCTTGGTCTGTAGATTTGTCAAATTTAGTTTTTATGTCCATAATTACTATTACTTAGCGTTAATTTACAATTATAAATGCTTACGTAGTCAAATCAAACAATCCTCTCCACAATGATGTCACAATCAACAACTTTGCTACCATTGATGATCGGATCAGCAACAATTACATAAACAATTAACAGCTATGACAATAAACAATAATATAGGCAAAAACAGATGGAGATGTGTTGATTACCGTCAAATTTTGACGGGATCGATCTAGTTATTTATTAAATAACACTGTTGTGGAAATAAGATACCATGACATCATTCATAGCAGTCGACTACATTGCTTGTTCACTGCGATTGTGCCATCTTTACTTAAAAGTCCAACCCCATTGGATTAATAAGCGTCCAGTCCTATGGAAAAACTAGGACTTCAGGGAGACACCATGTTTGTTTCGCTAATTGTCTGAACAAGTCAATTACGACGGTACTATTTCTGTAATTTCAATGCCAAAATAACGCAGTAATAAACTATTGAAAGTACACAGATGTGGGAAGCTGAAAGATAAACAGTGTCCGACGGTTAACAGTTAACGGTTAACAGTAGGGGAGACTGGGGTATGTTGGCACCATGGGTTAGTTGGCACTGTCTCTGTAGTTTACTTATTTAAATACAGAGAGCAACACCAATCAGTGAGTAAATGAGCTACTAACACGCACACTTCCACACAAAGTTTCCATCAGTTGCAGTGAAGCCTTCAAGTGTGAGCAACAAATCTTCGTTTTCTGTGAAAGCAGGCAAATTTTTATGTTAATATATGATTTGCTTTGGTATTTTCAATATTGCAAATTCTTCCAAATTAGTTTATTATAGTAATTGAATACATATTTCACAACACATGTGACTTTGAATAACTTTTTGGAAACTGGAAGTTTCCCAGTAAATTGTCATTATTTTATTAACTCTGAGGAAGGGGTTTGTTGGCACTGTGTATGTCGGGGTTAGTTGGCACTAGTGGCAAATAACCCCGTCATTACAATGTCAAGCTATTTTTTTGAAAATAATTACTACACTGTACTTAAGAAGACATATGTTTATACTACATGAAAAACAGTGGTGGCACCAGCGTAATCTTATGCTTTTATTGTCCACAGACTGTAATACATGCGGTTGGATGGAGAGCTAGAAGTTAATGATTTCATTCTAGTGAGGCTACATGATTTGAACCGGCCAGGAAGAGCTAAGCACTTTGTTGCTAATGTTAAAGCTATTGTAAAAAAAGATGAGTGGACAGTTAGTTACCTTAGAAAGTCTGCTAAAATTTCCAATGATTTTGCTTTTCCACAAATCGAAGAATTAGCCAGTGTTTCAAAGACTGACATTTGTATGATTTTGCCACCTCCTGTGGCTCAAGCTAGCAGGCTTACTAAAAGACAACAAGGTTTTTTTAAATTTGAAGTAAATTTCTCTTCATTATATATTGGGCAAAAACATAGAAAACATTGTAGACTGAAAAGTACAATTTTTATTTATTACACACAGTATCTCACAAAGTATTTACAGAAATGCAACTGTTATCATAAAAATGTCTTAATATTCAGAAGTTATTATTTTGTATTTAGAACTAAGTTACATGTTTTTTATCTTCAAAGGTACTATTAAAACAATACTCAGTAAATAAATCACAGTTTTTTTCCATAATGCCAACTAACCCCAGTCATGGTGCCAACTAACCCATTCATCGGGGTTAATTGGCACCAGTGAGGACAGTTAAAAAAATATATCTACGTGTTTCACTTAATAGATTTTAAAAATGTAATGGGACCAAATTGTAGCCAGATTAATAGTAATTTGCTGGCAAAACTATATTTACATGTCACTATTCACTGGAAAGCAAAAAAAAACATAAGTTGATTTGGGGCCAACATACCTCAGTCTCTCCTAAGTTTAAAATGGCGGAAGAGTTTTTATATGAAAGAGAAAGACATTCAAATGTTTCGTGACTCAGTGTTGATGCAATATCAGTGATCGAAATTATTTGACATCGTAGATTTTCTACAGATGTGACTTTTTCAACCTAAAAACAAAGGGGCGAAATTCTTCTACTGTTCGCCCCCTCCCCACAATGCGATTGACTAATTTCTCATTAAGCTCAACCAATCTACCAATAAAACATTCGCAATGGCCGTCTTTGTAGCTTTTATTTTCAAGTATTTTTGAGCTGTCTAATATTTTCTTGAAAAATAGGAGAAAAAAAATAACCTGACAGTCTTATAAGGAACACCCTCTGAATTCAATAGTGATAGTCGCTTTAAGAACATATGGTTCCGATGCGTAGCTATAAGGAGGGGTGTCCCCCGGGAGCAGATCTACTGCATTTAAAAAGAAACATTGTCTTTCTATCGGTACAGCAGAATGATACAAAAAGCCAGACAACTTTAATTTCCCGCAAAAACACTGCTTACTGTCGGAAATTCCGACAATAATAAGGACTGCGTTTCCTTGAAGATGGCGCTGACTATCATCATGCCTGTTTAAACGCTTGATGTGCTTAATTAATAATAGCATCCTTTGTCAAAGCAGGGAGGATAAATCTCTAAAGCAAAGAGAATATTAGAGAATTACCAGAACGTTCTACTTAAAATTTTCATTTTTGAAATAGAAATTGTATCTTAAATATTTCACAGGTTTTTACTTTACCTGATGTCGATTTTACATTTCTTTTTGTAAGATTGATATGTATTGCTTTGTTGCTCGAATGAGGGGGGGGGGGCGGCAAACTGAAGGACCCTTTCTCCATGGGAGGCCCAATCTCCAAGTACGCCATTGATACGATACGGTTTAAAATTTACTGGCAAAAAAGAATTTTTTTAAACATTTTTCGAAAATATCAAAATTTCACACTGTAATAAGACAATATTGTAGTTTTATTTTATCTTCAATTTTTCTCAAAATAAGGAAAGCAAAATAAGGCAAGCAAAGAAAACCACAAGGATCTTTCGGATGTTACCAATAATCTTCTCAGGATCAAATAAAATAAATGTGACATGTTTTTTTGTCGTTTGTTTGTGACTTTTATGTTGCAGTGATTTTATGTTGCATGAATATTTACTTTCATATAACGCGACGCAGTTCAGGAACAATCTCCCATTTCCTTTGATCATTGTTCTTCAAGCAAGTGTAAAAATAATTGTTCCCATTTCGTCAGACAACCAAAAAAAAAGTTCTCTTTCTATACAGATCGAAGATGGAAACATTATCTTTCACCTGCCTTTCCCCATCTTCATACTCGAGCTTTTCTTCACGTCATCAAGACTTCAACTTTGCTCCATCGACTTCCGATTTTGTTTTAACCCTTTTCTTGGACCTTTCATTGGCACCTTGATCCCCTTTTCAACATCGCTTCCATCCCTTCACTCACTTCATATTTTATACCCTTATTTCTTTAGATGTAAACTTTAAAGAATAAAGAATTTTAAAATCACTCTTCTCCCGGCATAGTGACTTTATCAATATGATGCATGATCAGAACGTTATTTTCATCTTTTAACTTTAGAGCTCTTTTGCATTCCTTTACTTAAGAAGATCAGTCTTTTCACAATTTATTTCAGATATTTTCTATTCCATTTACTGGATATGATAAGTCTTTGTTTCTTTTAGATGTGAACGTGAAAGAAAGGGTTAATAATATAAAATCCAAAGGAATATTTAAATAAGATTTTACAGAATTCCTTTAGCAAAAATACCAAACGCGCTGAAAATTTAAACAGATTAGAGATGAGAAGAGAAGAAAATCCCTCATAGAGTGGGATTTACAGTTTTTACACTTTAGCATGTATATTTTTTCGTTGTCAACACTGTAAGGGTTAAGGTGTTGGCGGTCATTATTATTGGTTGTAATTTCTATGTTGAGGGTGAAGATTTTGGAAAATGTTCGTAATTCTAAAGTGCTGGAGATAGTACCGAACTGGCGACCGTCACCATGTCTTTTAGTAATTATGGCTTAATTGTAGAACGTTTAGATTGTCTGTACCAGGAATTATGAGAATCTCTTCGTACGAGAGAAAATCAAGAGTAACGTTATTTATTTTTTTCTAAGAAAGTGCTGGAGAAGACCTGAAAAAACAAAATATACAAAGTACACATAAATGTTCTGGTTATTTCTCTACGTATAAGCCATTGCGATTAAGGCATTTGTCCCATCGTGGTACAAGTTTTTGAATGCCCATCGCATAGAAGTCCGTTCCCTGCGAGTACAGCCACCGCCGCACTCACCTCGGTAAACTTTTTGCACCATGCCCACACATTTGCGACGGCCATGCAGTCGTTGCAGTACACTTTCTGCATTTCACTGCATTTCCTTGGGTGGACGACTTTTCGCATGCAATAAACGAATTACAGCGCTTTGTTCTTCCAGCGTAGATTATGTGATCAACGACGCCGTCCTGCCGATTGCGATTGCACGCCTCCACTGGGTGTCAGCACCTTCACGGTGCTTTTAAACGATAGGGGGAGGCGACAAGTTCAAAAAATATATCTACTTTCCCCACCATCTAATATAATGTTTTCGTAAAAAAATAAATAATTTTACTTTTTGATTTTTCCTCCTATATTCCTGTCCATATATTTTGTACTCAGCCAGATGGTGATATTATCAAATTTTATATTGTTTTAAGTGTTAATAGTTTGGTTCTTAACATTCATCAGTTGCTACCTTCTGATTGTTATATCATTATTCGCAAGACAGTCATTTAAGTTAGATCTATTCTTTGTAAACCTTTACCCGTGATTGAGATAAATTCTGCTCTTATTTTCAAACCTATCTCGTATTGCTATTAAGTCATTTTTCCTCCTCTTCTCATCTCTAATCTAGTTAGGATCGATAGGTACTTATGTTTTCACAATGTGCGTCCGTCCGTCTGTCCGTCTTTCTGTTGGTGCTCTAGCAGTCGAGCGCTTCCGAATTTTCGACTTCCGTTTTCGCCATTCGACAACTTAGGTAAATCGGAAGACTGAGTTCGTTGGTGGAAAAATTCAATGAACTACTTCCAGTGCAAAAGGTCACAAATAACAGAGGGGACCACGTTTTTCACTATACAATTCCATGTACAGGGTCTTTATAATTAAAGTTCCATTTTGACATGGCCATAAAAAAACTACTGGACCAAAAGCTATAATACTTGGTAATATTATACAAGAGGGCATGGGAAGTTCATATCCATCAAAAAAAAATTAGTTCAAAAGGTCACCACCAGCATGGAATGGCGCTCTATGCAATATTCGTATACGAAATTAGACAAAGTAATCCGGTATAACCTGCTTTCAGTAAATGGTGGAGGCCACATTCAACATGTAACTAATTTTAGTAACGATTAAAGACTTGTTAACCTGTGTCTTCGAGTTAACTATCCCTTACGGTTTTTGAGATAAATTTTGAATGTGTCCTAATTTGCATATTTGGGATGATGAAAAGTGCACCATGGGATAGGCCACCCACAACTTCCTATTCATTGGATTCATCAAAATTGACATATCTGCTTCGGTTCAGAAAATAAAAGGGGGGTTCAGACTTTTGTATTCACCCTGTATATCAAATAGCTTGGAATGAAGTGTAATGAATGAATATAACGTAAAATTAATGATAGTCCAAATTGGTTCCAAGGTACGTGGTTTAGTGGAACCATGATGGTCTATTGGAACTTTCAAGGCTAGGCTATGGCATGTAACATATAAAATAGCTTGGAATGACGTATAATGAATGCATATAACATAAAATTAATGACAGTCCAAATTGGTTCAAAGATACGTGGTTTAGTGGAACCATGATGGTCTATTGGAACTTTCAGTGCTAGGCTATGGCATATAATATATCAAACAATTTGGAATGGCGTGTCATGAATGAATACAACGAGAAATTAATGATACCCGAAACTGGCTCAATGGTAATATTTTAATTATACCATTATGATACCATTGGATACTTTAAATGTTAAGATATCGGATGTAATTATTTATGCCTTACTTTATCAATAGTTAATTTCTGTTGGGCATATGGTTATCGATAGATTGTAGCTTATTGCTCGCTTCAACAGTACATGCTTACGTTGAAACGGTTTAGCAATAGATTATGATGAAATATTTGACCCTTGCACAGAACGCTTCAACAATTGACGCTCATTTCATTATACAGGAATGCTTACAAATTAAAGGACTCTCACATGTTCAGAGTTCTATATATAGAATTACTACTCTCTCCATTTAACTCTTCAGGTACATGTGCTTTATTCATTTTGAACTTCACATTTCTTTTAGAAGTACGCCTTGCCGTAACAAGCAGTGGTTTCCTTATCAACCTCATCTAACCCTAACAATTAAAGGCTTCTTTAGTAAACAAATGCTTTTTTATCCTCGAAATCCTTAAAATCCTATCGGTCCTGGGCATTTCGGTTGCCTGACTTGCTAAATATGTCAACATAACTTTCTGCGCGTTTGCTATTTTTAGGGTTTAGCATCATCTAAAACCCTATTAACAAACACCCCATCACAGATGTATGTACAGGGTGTTGTAGATAACTACAGGGCAGTATAACGGGAAGCCTACCCACTCGATTGCAGGGGCCGGTTCGGTCGATTGGCAACAATCACCCCAGAAATGCTGGGGCGAGTGAGAGAAGACTTTGTGAAGAGGGTAGCTCTCTGTGCTGAGCAAGATGGAAGTTTCCTTAAACATTTTTTTTAAGAATCTTCACAAAACACCCAGGTGACACTTTCTCAGCAGTAAAGCAAACTGGTCTGCTGCGTCTCGTGGCTTTGGCCCTGTGTCCGCTGACGACCAAACATAATAATAATAATAAAAGTGTGAAACGCTAATTTTTACTATTCTCCTGTTGAATTTTTGGTTTGTTTGTTGGTCCCCTCTAGTTGTGGTATTTTGTGCAAAATCGTAACAGTGCTCAGATGCGAGTACTAACCAGCACGTGTTACGATTTTGAGTGAGTAACTCGGAAACTACTGGTTGGAATTCGAATCAAACTTTAACGGTATACAGAGTTTTATGTACCCTATTATTCCTCCAAAATTCATTATTTTAGGGGTTGCAGAACCTGAGTTATTAACTTGTTGATCTTGGTGGCGGCATTTTTATTTCTGTTCATATCTCAGTTAGCTTTCAAATTCGGACCTACATTGTATAAAAAGAAAATGTACATTCTGGTCACCTCAGTCATTGCTTACAGTTATACACAGTTTATCAGAATCACCCTGTATATTGCGTAAATATAATCCTTGTTTTTCTTGGGAATAATTGCTCATCTGCAATTAGATTTTCATGTAATTTGTATCATAGCAAGCAGTTTTCTACAAACATGTTCCACTCATTGGATGCAAGAGCAAATTTCTTCAAAAATGTGTTCGCTCATAGTATTGGAAGTCCCACATTTTTGATGCTTTTAGTTTATGTATGCTTTCCAGATAGAACGTTTCTATCTTTAGCGACCTATCCTCTATATCTATAATATAATATATATAATCTTATTGTTGACTTCAATTACTACTAGTAGCTTCAAAAAGTTCTCGGAATCGTGATAAGCTGTGAAATAGAGGTAGTGTGTATGAGCGGCGAGGCTTCCCCGCATTGTTTACCATTCGCAGATCACGCTCGAACGTGTTTTGACGTGATTTGAAAACGGAATGCTGCGGTGCATGGGAGTCTGTTAACTGGTTACCAGGGAAGAGGAAGAACGGGAAGCGCAGGTCGTAACAGTTCCAATGCTATTCAAGTGAAATCGAAACAGCGCCACTGGTCTCCAACGGCCAGGCCGCTAAGGAAGGGAACTTCCGCTGTTGATAAACCCTCCCTCCGGCCTTCATGGTGCTGCTCCACAGGCTTCTCCTATCCCCCTCCCCACCCGTGCTGTTCTTTTGACCACCCTCTCGTAAATACTATTTTATTCCGTTCATTTAACGTTGGGCGTACGTATCTCTTCATGTTCCTAATGTCTTCTTGTTCTGTTCTGAGTTGTAACGTGTCAATGCAGCACAATCTGGCACCGCCTGTCTTGACTTGTCGGAGAAAAAAACAAAATCGGGCACTTAGTTGCTGGATTCGCTGATGACATTCGTTGAATAGAAGAACAACTGCCATGAATGCGCCGCGCAGAAACGGCTCTTTGAAGGAAACCAATCACCTTGTAGGAAATTATATACAAATACAATTTTATCTAAAGAAGGCTAGATTAGAGAGAGTAGAAAATAACTGCTCCAATTTTGGAATTTTATGTTCACCTAATAATTTATTTAGTATGCAGTCACTTATTTAAAACTGTATTTTTCATCTAAGGCTCAGTTTCGATTAAAGTCGAAGCGGCCTGGCCGCTTGGATCGCTAATTACATCCGATTTCACTAAATCCCCCGAGCTTCGCTTCCCATTGTAATTCTTCCCTGTGGTTACGTAGAGTAGTAAGCATCGCATTCTGATTTCGCTACGTAAAATGTCAGTTATGGAAGAACGTTCGAATATCAAAGATGACCATCCGAGTGGCCGTCCATCAACTTCAATCAATCCATCCACAATTAATCTGGTGAGCAACATCGTGCGAGAAGACAGACGCCAAAGTGTAGAGACAAAAGCTGCTGCGATATCCGCACTTCGCACCGTTCCGCAAACTGGCTTCGTAGAGTGTTTCCAAGCATTGTACAGATGTTGGCAGAAGTGACAAAAACAGCTCAAACTCGAAATCACGTGGACAATTACAGCTGAGACGTACCCCTAACACCATGTATCGGCAAAACTTCGTACCTCTTACGGTTCGCTCAGAATAAAACAATTTCGGGAAAGTTTGAAAGAAATTTTGTTTAAATGTTTGTATTCTTTCTGTTTGCAGAAATAAAAATTAATTCCGGGAACTTTTTGAAGCTACTTGTACATCAGTTGTTATGAAATTGTTCAAGAATTTGCATATACACTACAGGGTTATTAAAAATGATGGACTCAATAAATTCATCTTTATTTCTTGAAATATAACTTGTAACTGCCGATTTCACCTCGTCGTCGTCACGGAAATGTTGACCGGCCAGTGACTTCTTCAACGGTCCGAAGATATAGTAGTCACTGGGAGCGAGGTCTGGGCTATATGGAGGATGAAGCAGTGTTTCCTAGTTCCATCGCTGCAACAGGTCAGAGACCCGTTTTGCTGTTTGGGGACGTGCGTTATCGTGGTGCAGCACGATATCCTTCATTGCCAAGTCAGGTCTTTTCCCGCGTATGGCCGCTCGAGGATTCCTCAATGTGCCTGTGTAGCGTTCCAAATTGACAGCGGTATGCGGTGGAAGAAACTCAATCAGTATCGGATCACGGCAATCAAAAAACATGTCAACATGACTTTGCCGGCTGATGGCACAGTTTTGAACTTTTTCGTTGTGGGAGATGAGGTGTGTTTCCAAACCGACGATTGCATCTTCCTTTCGGGCGTGAAATGGTGGACCCATGATGATTCCATCCAAAAAATTCTGATCCTCCTCCTGGTATCGGGTGAGATGCAGCAAACAAGCATCGAAACGAGCACCTTGATGTTCGGCCGTCAACTGTCGTACGCCGTCCCATGTGAAATATCCAACGCTGCAGCAATTTCTCTCACGGTAATCCGCCGGTTCTCCCGCACTTGCACTTCCACAGCGGCAATGTTGCTGTCCGTCATGAATTCCCGCGGCCGGCCAGAGCGATGTTCGTCCAGCGGGTCTTCTCATCCTTCTTTAAAAGCCTTGCACCAACTTTTGGAGCTGCACGATATCACCTCCGTACACCGACACAATTTCCTTATGGATATCGACTGGTTTCAGTCCTTTTGCACAAAGAAAACGCAACCCCTTTATCACAAAATAAAGGGCTCTCCCCCGCTCAAATAAAGGACACAAATAAAGGACACTCCCCCGCTCAAAAGACTTGCGTCTAGCCCCCGCCACCATGTCCTCCAATCAGCTTTACGGACTGGTGTGGGCACGCTCAGAGAGGTTTCATTCATTATTTAAGTCTTTCATGTAAAAAAATTCTCTTGATTTACACGTTTCGTTATAGGCATGCTCCATCATGGATTCATTTTACTGTTTTTAAAAATGTTTTTAAAAATAAAAATATGTTTTGAGAAGATTTTTATTATTTTTCCCTTTGAGAATATAATTTTCATTATTTATTCCATTCCATATTAGTTTTTATTTTGTGTCTAAATAGCAAGTATATTTCTTGTTCAAGTTATGATCCTTTACAATAAATTCTGGCTTTAATACATTTTTAACTGCATATTGTGGAAATAATTTCTGAAAATTAACAAAATTTGTGTCATGGTACAGAATTTATATCTCAGACGAAAATGTCATGAAAACGTGCTCAAAATTATATCTTTAAAATCTGCAAAGATGTGAAAACTTGATTATCATATTGAGAGGGAGGGATAGCAACAAAGTGCAAAGCTTCATTTTTCATTCTCTTGAGAAAAAACTTCATTCTATTTTAAAGTTTGTATTTATTAGTCAACTTAATCTTATTGCTGCATGCATTCTGAATGATAAACTGATATTATTGTAGCTTAAACAGATTGGATTGGTTTTAAGTTGTCATAAATGAGGTTTGAGGACATCTCATGGGAGTATCTCTTACACGTTTATGTGAAGATAAATATGGTAACTGAATATCTTGAACAGTCCATACTCAATGTATATATGAATATAATGCAAACTATGTATTAATCCTTCATTGATTATTAGTATATGATTATAAAACTTTTGAAGTAACAAAGAAAAGAAAATTTTAAAACTATATCTGATGACTATATAGTCTACTAAAATAAACTTCTTACAATTTTTAAAACTGCTAAAAACCCAAATGAGATGAAGAAAATTGATAAATGGCCCTGAATGTAACAATTAGTATACAGCATATATGCATAATTTAGTAATTCCTGAAAACATCAATATGCCATTATATAAGAATAGGAGTAAAATATATTAATTAAAAAATAAATAAAACTCCACTTAATTAAAAGAAAATAAATGGAGTTTTATTTATTTTTTAATTAATATATTTTATCAATTTGCCAGATAAGAAAAATGTATTGATAGATCATTTTCATTACTAAAGACAGTATAAAAACTCACAATGTCAGTGATGGACACTAATTCCTTTGAAAGTACTACTACAAAAATTAACTACTTTTACAATTACATTTTTAATTACTTTTTTATTTATCCACTTACATAATAAACTTTAAAAATTATAATAGGTTATACAGAAAGTTTATTGGTTTAATTACATTTTTAAGCTCTGGCATCTCTATAGCATGATTTCACTATGCAGGCATAGTTTCTTTTTATTAGAAAAGGCAAACACATGGGTTTGAAAAGTACATGTATTTCAATATTATTGGATCTTCTAGATATCAAGTTTTTATGTATCTCTGTAACACATGGTGTGGAAAAATTATATAGTGCCTTCTTACTGTGTCTTGCTCTGTTACAGTATTAGCACCTTACAGAAGACTGTAATCTTAAACTTTATCTGAAAATATTTAATGGTTCATTTATCATTTAAGTAGTTTTCCATCCTCAGAATTTGCCTCTTTGTCAGTAAATATGACAAATGCCCCTTAAATAAACAAAGGGGGGGGGGGGGGGGGTGGAGGAGAAGAATGGATATTTCTTACTTTTCCTGTCAGTGAATATTTGCAGGGAAGGGGGTGGAGGAAACTATTCTAGTAATTGAGTAAAATTAAAAAAAAATAGCGTATATTTTCAGGCCTAGGATATTACAAGTTACTTTGTGCAATTTTTTACCAATATGTGCAAGCATATTTTTTTATTATATAAGATGACAACGACACAGTTGGTATAAAAAATATCAAATTTTCCAGTAGCATAAACTTGTTTTATTCATTTTATTTAATTATAATTTTATTATTATTAAAATAAAGACATAAAAGACATAATAGATTACAGTTTTAATGCCATGCAATTCATCACTTAGCAATGAACTTGTGTTAGAAAATACAAGAAACTAATTTAGAACAAATCCCGCGTTTTGCATTAAAAGTGTATATTCGAAATTATTCACGTACATACGTATTATTTTAACTGAGTAAGGAGTTATTTATTTGGTGATAACCCGTCCCTATTTCTTCATTTCTGGATGGATTAAGTGTTTAGTCATATGAGACGCGATTACGGGAAAATAGTCCTCGGAAACCAAACTCGACGGACTTTACTAGTCCTTCCTCGAGCTTGTATCTAATTCACGAAACATACACAATCACTAAAATTAAATCTAAAATTAAATAAAACTTTGTGTGCATACTATGTGCTTTCAGACGACTATTTAATACATATTTTCTGTAATCAGTCCTCCAAAATTTCAATTTATCCTCGTGATGCAAGCTGATTGGAGAATATGGTGGCGGGGGCTAGACGCACTGGACGATGAAATGAGAGCCGCCATCTTGTTTGCACTGTCACGTCGCTAGTGCTTGGCGGATGCACACGACACTAACAGGAAACTTTGACAATGAACCAAGTTAACTTTTATACAGGGTGATTCTGAAAAAGTGTGTATAACTGTTAGCAATAACAGAGGTGACTAGAATGAACATTTTCTTTTAAAACAATATGGGTCCGAATTTGAACGCTCACTGAGATCTGAACAGAAATAAAAATGATGAAAAATAGGAAAGAAAATTCCGCAGCCCGGGATCGAACCAGGAACCTTTGGCTCGGACCGCCAACGCGCTAACCAATTGCGCCACTGCGGCCATGAAAGCAAACCGCTATTTGCATGACCTTAGGGCTTGGTTAGAGCAGTTACCTAGTTCGCCGGCTGGGACTATCTTTCCTAAGGCGTAAATTCTTAAAGAATAAATCATTAGTTGATCTGTGAGGGTTTTCATGGTACGCCGACCTCAGCTGTTCGAAATAATGATGCAAATAGCGGTTCGCTTTCATGGCCGCAGTGGCGCAATTGGTTAGCGCGTTGGCGGTCCGAGCCAAAAATTCCTGGTTAGATCCCGGGCTGCGGAATTTTCTTTCCTATTTTCATCATTATTTCGAACAGCTGAGGTCGGCGTACCATGAAAACCCTCACAGATCAACTAATGATTTATTCTTTAAGAAATAAAAATGTCGCCACCAAGATCAACAAGTTAAAAACTCAGATTCTGCAACGCCTAGAATAATGAATTTTGGAGGAATAATAGGGCACATAAAACTGTGTATACCTTTAAAATTTGATCGCATTCCAACGAGTAGTTTCCGAGTTAGGCATTCAAAATCGTAACAGTGCTCACATGCGATTACTAACCAGCACCAGTTACGATGTTGAGTGCGTAACTCGGAAACTACTTGTTGGAATTCGATCAAATTTTAACGGTACACAGAGTTTTATGTACCCTATTATTCCTCTAAAATTCATTATTCTAGGCTTTGCAGAACCTGAGTTATTAACTTGTATTGTGGCCGAGGCACAGGGTCGGCATTTTGTTGATCTCAATGGCGGCATTTTTATTTCTGTTCATATCTCAAGTTAGCGTTCAAATTCGGAGCTACATTGTATTAAAAGAAAATGTTCATTCTGGTCACCTCTGTTATTGCTTACAGTTATACACACTTTTTCAGAATCCCCCTGTATATCGCAATTTTCTCATATCATCATTTTCGAGAAAAAAAAATAC
Organism: Rhysida immarginata; assembly: GCA_023313115.1. Taxonomy (NCBI): domain Eukaryota; kingdom Metazoa; phylum Arthropoda; class Chilopoda; order Scolopendromorpha; family Scolopendridae; genus Rhysida; species Rhysida immarginata. The sequence continues at coordinate 1,959,146 of JAHWFO010104687.1, forward strand.
GCGACATTACTTTTTGATCATCCCTCGTAAATAATCTAATACCGATAGAGAGAGGAGATTCTAAAGCTTCGTACGACCTTTATGTACCCTTCATTCTGGTCACCTCTGTCCTTGCTTAGTTATACAGGGTGATTCAGAAAGGTAGGTCAAGAATGAAATACCATGTACAGTTTGTAGCGGGGAACAATATTTTTCCTATAAACATGAGTCTGGAAATGCATTCTTACAGAGATAATGCAACTTGTACGAGATAGAAATGGATGTGCGTTACCCGGACGGCAATGGTAGGGTCCATATAAATTAGGATCTAAACATGCAAATTGTTCGTGTTCTCTCCTTTACAAGAGAGGAAACGAAACATGTAACTCCATTGTCATACAATGGATCGCTTGACTAATGCGAAGCTGGCGGACATACATCTCGTTTATGGCGAGGCACAGAGTAATGCTACTGAAGCGGAAAGGATTTACCAACAGCGTTTTGCAGACCGTGATCACCAACAACGCCGGGCGTTTCAAAAACTACAACACCTGCATCGAGGCTCAGGGTCGGCATTTTGAACACCTACTGCAATGTCATTCCGACCTCGTACAAATTGCATTATCTCTGTAAGGATGCATTTCCGGACCCATATTTATAGGAAAAATATTGTTCCCTGCTACAAACTGAACATGGTATTTCATTCTTGACCTACCTTTCTGAATCACCCTGTATACACTTTTTCAGAATCACCCTGTATATCGCAATTTTCTCATATCTACCATCAATTTCGAGAAAAAAAATACGCGACATTACTTTTTGATCATTCCTCGTAATAATCTAATACCGATAGAGAGGGGAGATTCTAAAGCTTCGTACGACCTCTACCATCAATTTTGGCTGGGTACGAAATCAGTAATCACAGCTGCGGTAATCTCAGTAACACAAGAAATTGAGTCTATCATTTTGAATAACCCTGTATTATTTGCTCTTGGATGACGACACCGTATTTGGTTAATGTTATGAAATTAACAGCGTTATTGATTAAATATGAAATACAAAAATGCAGCTAGTAGAAATTTGAGGAATTCACTCCGTGAACCATAAATCTAAACCATTAAAGCTCCAAGCTTAATTATAAATCATTTACCCTATTTGTTTGAAAATTGACCTAAAAGAATCATTGATAATTTCATTCGTTTTAAATATCAATTAAGAATAATGCATTGGAGATTAGGAGCACATTGGTGTATTTTTGCCGCACCATGGAAAGAAATTCGATCCCTCAGTTAAATCACCTGAATTAGTATTAATATCAAGCAGACAATACAATACTATTCATTTAAACATATCATATAATTTAAACACATTCTAATTCGAATTATGAATATATCACGTTTTGACATTAATTTCATTTTTAGTTTGTAGGTTTCTGTCATTAGAGCTTTTCAGAAGTCCCAGAGGAAGAAGTGACCGATGGAAACCCGTTTTCCTGGTGATAAGAGAGGAAGGTCAGTGATTGGCGCACATCACTCATCCAGGATTGGAACATTAATCTTGAAGAGAACAAAGAACAGGCTTGAAAAATGGCGTTAATTTTCTATATCTTGAATAGAGATAAGGTATGAGCAGAGATGAAGAGGGGAGAAACAATAAACGGGAGATTAATAGCTAAAAGCCGAATAATTCTCTCTATTATTTGAAAAATGAAAATGGTTTAAGCTCTAACTTATCAAGAAGTATATCATAGAATCAAATTTGAGGTTCATACGTAATATACTATAATAATAATTTAGTTTTGTCAAAAATGATAAATACAGTTGGGCTCTGTACTTTTTTTTTTTTCTCAAATACTTTCTTAAAATTAATTTGGACGTCAACGACTCTTTCTTTGATTAGTTGTTCAATCCTGTTATATATTACTGCAGTAATCTTGCAAAGAAAAATTTTCATGTTTTTATTATATTTTTTTCCGCGAAAGATCTAATTTCCTGTGGCATTATTTGTTTGGAGATGTTCAACTTTTTTGAAAGAACATGAATAATTAATAAACGCTTCATCTACAATTTAATTGCTCCAATTATTTATTCATTATTTGTTGACTTAGGATAAACTTCTCCCTTTCCTCATTTCCTATCGTTCAAAATTTTTCGTTTCTGAAGACGGAGGAAGGAGAAAAGCCAGAGAAACGCTAAGGTCGGGGGAGAGGGGGGGGGGGGAGGCCTACGGAAGAAATTGGAAAATTAATAGAGTATTGATCTGGACATTTGTCCCATATTCAGTCTTATTTTTATTTTGATAAACGGAAAAATATAAACAGGAAAACATGTAAACACTCAGGAATTCAAATGCTTATTTTTTTAGTGATTATTCTTTTTTTTTTTTTTTTTTTTAACCTTTCAGCAATTTGACCTTTCATGAATTTGTTTTGTGATAAGAGTATATTGATGAACCTTTTCTTTATTTTTGTTTTTAAAAAACCCTCATTCAGTGTTTCTATAGTCATTATTCTAGTAATGAATTTAATGAAATTTATCTACTAGTTATAAGTTTTGAAAATTATCCCTTTTGGTATTAATAGCGTTCTTTGAATAAAAGGAGTTTGGCGGAAAGATAAAGCATGAAAACAAAATACTTCAGTTTTCCACAAAGAAATTTTAATTAAAGTACAGTATTTTGCTTCCATGTTTTATCTAACAACAGCATCCATAGTTCCCTTAAAGTTTCTGTTTTTAGTTCTTTCCTGTGTTTGACTGTATAAAAGATATACAGAGTGGCCACATCTTTCCAACACTACAAAAATTTCGTACAGAAAAACTGTTATAGTTAGAGATATATTGGTCAAAAGAGAGAGTATATATATATATATATATATATATATATATACGAGGTCTGTTCAAAAAATACGTAGACTGTTTGAATTGCGCGGGCCCTGTTGGTCCCAATCAAAATCGCTTGGTGTCGCCATCTTCTGACAGATCCGCTGATTACAAGGCAGTTTTTTGATTGCAAATATCAGTATTGATTGATTAGCTACGCGGTTGTTTGTGAAGTGTGTTTTTTTTCGTTTGGCGGATTTTTAGAATGAGTGACTTGAACGAGCAAAGAGTTGCTGTGAAATTTTGTGTTAAACTCGAAAAAACTGCCACTGGACGAGTGGAAAAGGCCAGAAATGTGGACGAGAGGTGACTGGTTGTTTCATCACGACAACGCTCCAGCCCATTCAGCCCTCAGAACTCGAGAGTTTTTGGCCAAACACTCGATCACTGTTCTTCCTCACCCACCCTACTCACCTGACCTTGCTCCTTGTGACTTCTTCTTGTTTCCCAAACTCAAAAGACCTTTGAAAGGAAGGAGATTTGAGACGATTCCCGACATAAAGGCAAATGCGACAAAGGCGCTGAAGGACATCACAAAAGAAGCGTTCCAGGACTGTTTCCAAAAGTGGAAACACCGTTGGGATAAGTGTGTGCGTCGGGGAGGAGAGTACTTTGAAGGGGACCCAGATGTGTAACTTCTGAATAAAGTATATTTTGTTTTATGACGTCAGTCTACGTATTTTTTGAACAGACCTCGTATACATTGCTTTCAGCTTGTTGCACGAAAACCAACTTTTCTCCGTTTTGAAACTTTGTCCGTTTTTCTGGATCGCAGAACTTTTTTGGAAGTTTTGAAAAAAAAACGTAGCTTTTTCCGAACCGTTTTACATTATCCATTTTTTTACAAGTCGACGACGCGAACTCTTATGTGAATGGTGGAATCGAGCATGACGTATACGGGGCTGACTGTGAGACTTGAGTTAAATCAACATGGCTCCTCGATAGACGGTCTCGCCTGTACTTACTTTATTAACTTTTCTTTTAACAGTTTAAGCTGCTTGCCTTTCGAATTTTCCATTTTTTTTTTTTTTTTTTGCAACGACAACGTGAAACCTTTGAGCTTATTTGTAATGGCGGCTTTGATCTGACTTCTGGCTTCGACGACGCCCACAATGCATAGCGCTCTCAGAGCTCACCTGATTGGTGCGTTTTTTGGAAAAACGGAGAAAATTCCAACTCTGTTGGAAATCCAAAAGTCGGAAGAAAGTCGGTGAAAAGTCGGACAAAGTTCCAAAACGCAAAAAAGACGGTAAATGTAAAACGGTGTCGATTTCTGAAAAACGTGAAAAGTCGGAGAAAGTTCCAAAACACCCAAAAAACGGAGAAAAGTCGGTTTTTGTGCAACAAGCTTAAAGGCTGGTTCACATTCGCCGTTTATCGCCGGCATTTTGGAATCGGAGGCGTTTCTCGCGCGTCTCAAAATAATTTACATTCAATTTCTCAATTTACATTCACCGTTTTGAACTCTCAGGGTTTTTTTCAGGTGTGCCCCAAGCGTTTTCTGGAAGTCCAACAGTGTTGGAATTTCAGGCGATTTCTGAAAAACGCCACCAATCAGGTCCAAGATCTATAGTCCACAGCGAGCAAACCGATCACCGAAGGAAACATTAGAGAGCTAATCCTTAATGCTGGGACATAGCGATGAAGTCCAAGTCAGCGTAGGGAATTAGAAAAATAATTATTAATAATTGATTCTAAGCTTCCACCGTGATATTTTTTAAGTAAATAAACTAAAAAGTAAAAAAAATCACGCTGTGGAAGCTTACAATTAGAATTATTATTAAAACATTAAAGATTAGCTCTTTCTCTAATGTCTCCCGATGCTGCCTGTAAGTCCGCCATTGCATTTCAGCACCCACTTTGACTTGTTGTTGCACGTTCCAGTTTTTACTCTTTAATAATGTTGAAAAAAAAACAATGCAGCAACTTGCTTTCCGATGACTGGTTTATTCTTCAGCCAAGAAAGGGCGCAGGAAGATCGCCTAAAAAAAAGTTAATTGTGAACTGCCTCCGATTTTCTCGCGCCCCGACTTTCAGGCGAGTCGATTTTGCTACATTTTTATGAGACGCCGCATTTTTGCAGAAGGCGAATGTGAACCGGCCTTTATTCATGAAGATTTTTACAATGTCAATACACTTCTACATGTGCTCTCTTTGTCGCCGGCAGAGCGTCTAACTAGGAAAGTTCACGGAGTGATAATAAAATTCTAAACCGAAACTAATATAGGTAACACCTATATGTCTAATAACACGAGGGGAAGTCAGTAAGTAAGTCACAAATGGATATAGCAATGAAACAAATAAGAGTGCTGTCTTGAAAACTACTTTTATTTCTCCACATAATCTCCCTATACAACTAATCACTTGTCCCATCGTTTCATCTCTCAAAATCAGAAGCATAAACTTTTTGGGCTGCTGTCTGAACCAGGCGGTGGAAGTCGGTTGGAGCAAGATAAGAGCTACGCGGAGGATGCTCTAAAACTTCCCATTGAATTTTCACAGCATCTCAGTTGTTTTATTGGCAATATGAGGATGTGCGTTATCATGCAAAAACAACGAGTCATATGCAATGATCTCATAGGCACATTAAATACACATACATACTTGTATACATAGAGGCGCGACATAGAAAAGTATGAAATAAAGAAATTCATATACAAGGTATATTTGAACTCGGTGCACAAACTCCACAGGGTGAGTGGTAAGGACATGCACCCTCTTTCTTCTAGCAATCGCTCGACATCTTAGTTTCCACTGCAAGAGGGTTCTAAGGAGAACAGCGAGATCGATTCCGTTTCGCTCCTCTTGACAGGTTTTCCATAATCCAAAAAGTGTTCTCGGACGTCTTACATGAAGAGCTCTTTTCCGTAAGGACTAGTCTCTTTACTGTTTGAATTAGCCTTAGTACGGGAAGAAAAGGGGTGAGCTTTTCGTTCAGCAACGCTGCATTGTTGATTGCTTGGATCCATTCGTCTTCTGCGTTTGATAACTTTAGTTATACCATTCTTAAAAACAATGAAAGCTTTTCCCTTGCACTGTCCTATTATTCTGGAATAAGAGTAACTACTTTCGGAAAGCGCAACGACATAGCCCTCCTAGAACGATTCAATTTTTTATGGCATTTTGGCAGCAAGCTTGTAAATGAAGAACGATGATCAGTTCGATTGTTACCGAACTCACGTATAATTTTTCACGAGCCTCGTGCATTTCACACCCCTGCTACGACGTTTTAATAATCGTAACGACCCTCCGTATATGTGTTTCTAATGTGCTTATGAAGTCTTTGTTTATGAACCGTGGCGCGTAATATTTTTATAATCGATATATTATTGAAATAGATGTTACCTATATTAGTTTCGGTTTGGAATTTTATGATCACTCCGTGACAATCCCGGGTAAGCGATATTCAATTTCGCGCCATGTTTTTTGCAACATTTCTTGTGTAGCTCCAGCAATAGCGTCAGTAATCCTTACTTGGACACGCTCAGTTTTACTGCCGTTGGGCAGATTATAACCTATTGTGAGCATTGAGAGTGTATTGGAGCAAAACTTGCAGACAGATGTATTCTTTATGGCTAATAAAAATGTCTCCATATGGATCGAAAGATTTAATGAAGATAGGCATGAGTTACCACATGTTCACCGCTCTGGACGAATGGTTAACGCTTGACGCTTTAGCAATCAATCGAAAATTTGATTTTGGAAGGCTGACAAATAACAGTTTATCACTTTGTGTACAAGTATAGGTCAATAAAGATAAACACATTCTCATATTCATAAACATATGTAATATTCGTAAGATTGGTGAAGCTAATCGGAAACCACGTAGAAAGAACAGTCGAAATTTGCACGAAAAAGAATGAAACTTGTGATGAAACAGAATTCATCGTTATGCGATAGAATGTTAGCATTAGATGTAAAAATTATAGTTTATTTCTGGGCAACGAGTATCGCGTAATTAAATAAAATTAATAAAATCCAATAAACCAGTGGCCAGTGCTCCTTAGTATCGTATGAAAAAAAAAGACCACTTTTTGCTTTTAGCGGTCTACAGCGAGTCCTCGATAAAGCTACTTGGCGATTGCTGAGAAGTAAGATGATCAAGCCATACCTTAAAAAGATGAAACTTGAAAGGTTAAGCGGTTAAATGAATAGTCAATCAAATAAGTGTAATTTGGTAAAATTCGCCAAGTCACCGCTGGTTCCGATAAATCCCGCACACTAAATTTTAAATTCACAGCTGTTACAGTAGTGGGTTTGAAACCTTCGATGAATGAAATTTTGTTCATTTTTAGCCCAGATCATTGTATAGAATTGAAGACAAATCCAAGAGATACTTATAATATAATAAATACTGGTTTTTGTTAAACAAACAGTATAGGGTGATTCAAAAAGAACTCACTGTTTTTTTAAATTTTATTATAAGAGACCTAGAACATATCGTCATTAGGAGGACATGAATATCGTATTCGATGTCCACAAGATTTTATTCAAATAGATCCACATTAGGCCGGTAGGAGCAGTGCAACAAGGTATTAAGTGCAAGATCAAAGACCAAGTCTACCAGTAGCAATTCAGCTATTTTGAGTGAACTACGGAATCGCATTAATACTGCTGTCACCACATCAACTCGGACATGCTGTGTTGTTTGCGTCGCATTGACTTTGCCGTGACAAGTGCGGAAGCCATATAGAGCATCTCTAACTGGCTCAAAAAAAACTTTTAGTATTTTTATACACATTCACTGACTAATATCGCATTCTGTCATAAATAGGATGATTTTTGAAACCAGGAATACTTTTTGAATCACCCTGAGCATTGCAAGGAAGTACGTTAATGTACGATTAATTTATTATAAATTACTTTAATATAAGTGTCCGCTAAACTTACCTGAAACCTTGACTACACGCGTAAATATTTCTTTTGAGATGGCGGAATGCTTAGATGCAATGGCACTTTAATGATAATGTTATTGAATTATCAGGGAGAGTAATTTTGAGTTTATAATTTGCAGTTGGATGTTTCGGGACGAATGGTGCTCCCAATATAGAAATAATGCCAAAATCAATTCAGTACTATCGGGAAGAGACGGAAACTTCAAGTTTTGTTTGGTAGCGACGGAAATAAGAATAAGTATTAACTACGAGTAAGTTAAGCCATCTAACGCACTTCAAAGAACTTTGTCCACAGTTTTTTAGTCAGTGGTGGGGAAGGCGGTGAAGATCATCAGCTGTATGCGTGTGAACTTTCGCTTAAAACCTGTTGTCTTATTTGCAAGGCTTTTCCCACGAAATGGCTTCTTCAATGTAGTAATCTGATGGTGGCACTTAGGACAGGCTTTCATAAGTATATGCAAAATTTGCTGTTTAGAAGAAATATAATATTGTAGTTGCCATGAATTATGAAACGACCCTCATATACGGGCTTATAGGGAATATTGAAATTTTGCGGATTGAGAATCACAGATAGTAAGCATAATATAGTAATATTATAAATATTACCGGGTGTTTCAATAATAACCGGATAACCGGTATATTTGAAAAATCAATAAAAACTAAACGGGCAGCGATAGAAATACACCGTTTGTAATTTCGAAAGTTTGTCTGCCTGAAAATTTACTGTTGTCCCAAGCATACTGCTTTATTGATTTATTGATTTTTCATTGATTTATTGATTTTTCAAATATACCGGTCATTTTTGAAACACCCGGTAGGTAGGAAAGCATTACGGCAGCAAATGTTCAAATTGATGCCCCTATTGAGCCTTGCAAGTATTGGAAATCTCGTTGTACATTGCACTCGTTTACCTGCACAACACGAAATTAATTCATTTGTTCAGTTATTTCAACGTTCTTACCTGAAACAAAAGCTATAATATACTTATTTAACTTTGTATATTCTATATCTGCAACATTTTAATATTTCCAATGAGGCCGGACTTTTGTGAAACCCTGTGTATCGGAGCATATACAATTTTGGGTCATTAAAGTAAATAATTTCATATCGCCTTTACGCATAAATAAAATTTAAGACTTTGAGCTTAAAAGTTGACTTTTTTTCATATTACTGAGAAAAAAATGAATGGTGGCAACTGACAACTTAAATTTTTTTAACCATTTTATGTTATACTACTGAATAAATTAAAATTTTTATTACTGAATAAAATAATAAAATTCGGTATAATTTTCGGATCATTGTATGAATAATAGGATCAACTCGAAATGTTCTTTACATAATTAGCTGTTATGATCCGAAATTATACCGAATTTTATTCAGTAATAAAAATTTAACGATTCCACACGAACCCTAAGATAAAAGCGATGAATTCTGTTAGAAATATCTTTTAAACATTTTTATTTGTTAATAAAATTCGTTAATATATGAATAAAGGCTATTCAATTTAAACTGTGTAAGCCTTACTAAACAATGATAAATGTTTCAGTTACTTTTGAAATGTGATAAATTGTTGGTCTGCAAAATCATTGGATTTAGTTTCTCAGGAAAGCTTCCCAGTTGATGTAAATGGTTTTTTTCCTTTTATTTTACTTCTTATCCAAGTCTCCTTCAACGGCCTCCCATTATTATTGGATGACATTATCGGAAAGGATCTCACTTGTCCTCCTTTGTCGAGTATTGGAATAAAAATCCATCCTCAAACAAGAGATCGTTACTTACGTTGCCTGTCTTTACACGGGAATAGTTGAGCGTGAAATGTATTGTTTCTTATCTCACTCATGTCACGCAATCTAAATCCGAGGCTTCTTTTTTAATTTTTTTTAAAGTTTTTTTTTATTTTTCCAAGTTCCTATCCCTCTATTAGAAATGTCCGCTTTAATCTCCTCTCTTGGCATTTATTATCTCTTTACTTTCCTATTAAACCATTTTTCATTTGAAACGTAATCTTCTCGCATCCGTTGTTTTCTTTTTTTTTTTTTTTTAACTTAAACACTGCTAAGTTTCAGCCATAATGCGCAACTCTCTTCTAAATTTAATTAAGTAAATAGAAGTGCCTCTTTCTTTTGTGAGGGTATCTTTTTCTACAACACGGTTTGACGTTACGTGGTTATGAAAGAAAAAAGCAAATGGAACTAGCCAAATGTGTTTATATCGTGGCAAAAATCTAGTTTTAAACAATTTACTTTCATAAAATAAAAATATCAGTCGTGAAAAGGTTATTTCACAAACAAAAAGGAACAAAGTGAATTTATTATAAAGCCTAAGTTTCGTGGACTTTTCATTCGCTGAGAATGATGCTATTTATTCATTTCAGATCTAATATGTACATTGTTTTAACTGAAAGAAAATGCACCCTTAGTTCATGGATTCACTGGTTGTCAGGAGACTTTCTTAGAGATATTCATGTCCATTACTTTTTATTAATATGAGATATAGTAAGGAAAAGTTTTACCATGAGCTAAGCATCTTTCTGGTCAGTGGTCTGTCTACACCTTTACACCATCTCATTAAGCATAATGGTGTTGATTTCCCTTGCTGCAGTTTGTTTGGAAATTCCGTAAGGGGATCTGCTACTATTGCCTTTAATTACTTTATGTTCTGGTATCCACGCTAATATTACTTTATTATGGAGAGCTAGGTCCTGAAGAAGTTGTCTACATTCCAAAATTAATTTGGATAATTTGGCCATAGTGAATTTTATAGCCTCAAGGGCTGCTTGACTGTCGCTTGAAGTATGTAAATCAATAAATACTTGTAGACAGTAAATAATGACAAGCACCTCAGCTTGGAACACCGTAGTAAAATAACCAGCCCCGTGTGAAAATACGGTTCTGAGGTTTCCTACTGGGACACTTATTTTTCATGCCTATAAAGAATTTACAAGATATGTTCGGATACTTCAAACGATCATGTGATTCTGAAAGTATTAATACTGTAGATTAAAATCGTTTAGTTCGGTGGGATTTATTTAGAACCGTTACAACTAACAGATAGTTGACAGTTCCAGTTTTGGACCACAAAATGTATTTTCGGATAAAGAGTATTGATAAGTGTAGTTTAATGATTTTTATTACCGATACTTATTACCGACATTATCGAAATACATTTTTTTTTATTAGAAAATCGGTATTACTATCATTAACTGAAACAAAATATTCAAGAAATTCAGGCTAAATCTCAAGATATGCTTGTCCAGACCTTCCGAAATACGGGGTGTGGTGTTCAGGCCTGTCTGCAAGAGAGTGGTAGTCATTTCCAGCCATAATGTTATGTACGTGCATAGCGAGTAGAACGTACTGTATTTCCGCGTCAACCGGTGGCTAACAAAAATATGTTTTCTTGGTTTGGTTTGGTTTGTTTGGTATTAACGTCCTTTTCAACTGCTATGGTCATTTCAGGACGGCGTTATAGGGGCCGCAAATTTTGCCTCGCAAGGGTTCTTTAACGTGCAGCCGGCAAACGACTACACGGGACCAACGGCTTTACTTCCCTTCCGAAGGAAGTGCGTGATCTCAGGATTTCCCCCTGAAAAATCCTCGTCGTCCTCGGCCGGGATCGAACCCGCGTCCTCGAGCATCAGAGGCGACCACGCAACCGCTGAGCCACCGAGGCCGATTGTTTTCTTGGATTCAGCATTCTCCTGTGCTGAATACGCTGTATAAACTCCGTTATGTTCTCAAATTACAATAACCACATTCAACACTGTATTTTTAAAATCTCAAATCTATAGGTCAAAATCTATAGATGGTATAGGACTGTATAGACACCTACTAGTGTCTCAAATCTTTAGGTCAAAATTCTATAGATGGTATAGGACTGTAAATTGAGTATTTTGAGATAAGGAACAATGGTCGGTAATACATATTTCAGGCACCACGAAATCTTGAATGAGTATTACGAGTGAGGAACGTTTTTGTAAGGTGCTTTCGTTTTCAGAGCAAACGACAATTTTTTAATTCATAAACAACTTACACCTCAGAGCAACATCAGCAACAATTTACACTTCAGAGTAGGTGTTCAAAGTGGCCACCACTAACTCTCAATACGTATACAGGGTGCTCGGAAAATATCTGGCAAAATCTTAAAGAGTGGTAGAGGGGATCAAAATAAGCATTTTCCGTTATAGAATGTGTGTCCAGAAATGACGCGTTTAAGCGAGGCAGTCGATGACGTTTGGGAGTAAAGACGTCATTTCCCCGCTGGGATTTACAACAGCATGCATCGCTTTACAAACGCAGAACTTGCATATATGCATATGACGTATGGGGCAGCGAACGGAAACGGACTAGGTGACGGTGCACATGCTCAGACTTTTGTCGATTCGGCAGTTGTCTCGTAGCAAATCGTTACCTGTACAGCCTCTGAGAAGCTAGTCCGTTTCCGTTCGCTACCCCATACTTCATATGGATGTTTGCACGATCTGCGTTTGTAAAGCGATGCATGCTGTTGTAAATCCCAGCGCGGAGATGACACCTTTACTCCTAGACGTCATCGACTGTCGCGCTTAAATGCGTCATTTCCGGACACACATTCTATGACGGAAAATGCTTATTTTGGTCCCGTCTATTAGCCATTAAAATTTTATCAGATATTTTCCGAGCACTCTGTATATTTCCAATATATAGCCTCTTTCAAAAATATCCAGTCTCTATATAAGAATTTTGAAATAAATAAAAATCTTACTTTAAACATTTCGAAGCATTCATGCAAGCTTTCATGATAGTCGCTATCTTCATACTCACACACGGACACACCCACTCTCACAGACAAACAACTAAGATATACATACGCGTGCGCACGTACGCATTATCCAATTGGAGCTAATTCGCTTGTTTAGTTCATTTGGTTTCATTACTTCTGCGTTCAAAAATCTTATCACTGCTCTCCTCCTCTAACTCTTGATACGTGACGACTTTTCTGATTCTGGTCCCAGAGAGGAAAAACAAAATCTCACCAGGGGGACCTTGAATTAACAATTAGTTTACTTTATATCGACTTTTTCTACTTCTTTTATCTTTATTTTGTCATTTTCGCTGTTCTTCTCCGTACCAATCTGGAATAAATAACACAGATTTTATTAAGTTATTTGTATCCAAAATTAATATCATGTAAATTTTATATATTTAAAGTTACATTAATAAAATAATTTGCCAATTTATTTGTTAGCATTGAGATATTGCTGATATGTGCAAATCTTGCACCAAATCGTCTTTTAATTACATGATTATCAAATTCAGTTAAAGTTTGTAATTTTAAAAATTGATGTCATAAGTTTTATTTATTTATTTTATCTTTTCTTATAGTTTCTCGAGAAAACTATTACAGAAAATAGACATAAACCTAGCCTGAACATAAATAGGCTTTCATGATCTCCAGTATTTACAGTATGTACTTACGTATCTATTTTTATGCATTCTTATCTAATCTTATGTATTCTTCTTATCAATAACCTCAACAAAACTATTCTATATTTTTCATGTTTCTTTTGGTAATACACTCAAAAGAAACATGAAAATAAAGAAAGTGAACAATTTTAATGTAACGATCTTCTTGTTTATCCTTGTAAAAATTAACTAAAAAAAAACATGTCGCAAGAAACGTTAAAATAAATGCGAAAAAAATAGCTCATGAAATATCCAAGTTGGGCTAACATTCTAGGAATCTTGGAGCATCGCTTTTACCTCTGCTAATGGTGTATTAATTGTAATTTAATGATCATGTCAGAATTTGCCTCAGGAAAGATTAAAATGATCGATGAGATAGGCTGACAAGGGAATGAAACCGATTTTAATAATTCCACTTCTGACATTTCAGAATAACGATTTGGCAAACCTCTGATGGATTATGCGGTGATTAGGATCTAAGCCCATTAAGAAATTTACGTGGTCGTCAGTTGTACAAAGGAATTTTAAAGAGACTCTTTTAGAAATCTTGCATAAATGAAGTTGCTATAAACAAGACGGGAAGATAAATAATACAATACCAAATGTCGTATTTGAAAACTTACCGTTATTTTGTTATGACACTTTCGATTTTAAGATACAACTTACACTCTTGTGCAAATTAATTGAAACAAAGCATGTTTTCGGAGCCCTTTTTACATGACATTTACTGCTTTCTAGCATGGTCTAGAAAACAATGGTCCGAAAGCTCCATTGTTAAAAAGTGGTGAATGACAACAAGTTAAGAGGAAAAAGGTTTTATCAAACCAAGCTTTTATAATGTTTTATTTAGTGGCAACAATACAGCTTAATTTTGCAACAATAAACAATAGATACATTTACTCTCGCCATAACGAAATGTCCAATTGTTACAACAATCAATTCGTAGTAATGAGTTAGTACCATTAGAACACGAACCAATGAACCGATTTGAAAATTTTTTTCTTTATCATAAATTGTCATCGATTCTGCATAAGTGTGTCAAATTGCAGCTCCCTAGCTTGTCGGAAAGTTGGTTTAATATTGATTACAAGATTTGACCTAAACAAACTAACACAGCAAAGTTAATAAAAGCTTATAAAAAAGCTCGGCGGCGATCCACGGTAGCGCATTGTAGAACATTTGCTGTAAGTTACGGTCGTGCACCAAACTCTTCAAAAATGGACGCTCACTTCGTTTAACATTATGTAAAAATCACGGTCTAGATCGTGATGCATAATTTTTATGATTATCATGTGCTAGCTATGTATTATTATTTTTATAACCACATTCTATAGTAAACCACATGTTTTATAATAAAATAACATTCTACTTAGCACTCTGATATTCTACTTAACATCCATTATACAAACCGTACGTTTTCATCTACAAAACTAAGAAGGGTGAAACAATGTGAAAATTTACCTAAAAGCATTTCTATTATGAATTTTAGGGAAAAACATTAAGATGATGCGCTTTATTCAAATGCATGAAGCAAAATTGCTTGCTTGCTAATAATATACTCTATGAAAATATTTTTGTATAATCTTCAATTAGAAGACTTCCAAGACAATATTTCTGCTACCTCCCTGAGTTCATAAAATCAAGATTTCATATTTTTCAGGTAATACAGGGTTATTAAGTGTTGAAAGGTTCTTTATGCTATTGCTGGAAAATTTTGTCAGTCCGTCTGTAACTTGATTTTCTCGAAGCGTAAGAAAGATTTTCAAAACCTTTTTTCGCCAATCGTTAAATATGGATCATCGCACGGAAGAATTCGAAGATGGTCGAAATAAGTACAATAGCACGTGCTCCAATGGTACATTATAATATCCCTTGGAAATTGTCAATGCTAATATATAGTTGTAATATATCAGACAACTCGTAACGCCGAGCCATGAGTGAATATAACGTCATTAAGTACTGCTTTCGCCAATCAATAACTATATTTCGAACACTGTCGAAATTGGTTCAGTGCTACGTGTTCTAACCATGTCATTATGGAACCTTTGTTAATACTCAGTGCTAAGATATGGGATGTAATACCTCAAAAAACTCGTAGTGATTGTTAGATCTACTTTATCCACAGCTAAAGAAACGCTTAAAACGCCCATTATCTAAAATAATAATAATTTGTTCATTTAAAACATCCATTTTTTATTTTAAATCTCAAATTTAACTTTTTTTTAATTTTCTTAAGTTAGTAGAATTTTTTTAATTGTTTAGGAATTGTTAATTCAGTTTTCATATTTATAGTGTTTTCTAAAGTGTTTTTAATTGCAGATAAGCTCTCGGTATCCATTGCTAATGTCTCGCTGCTATAACACGAAATTGTGTCTCTTTTCGTTCTTTTCTTCACATGGGTTCAACAAAATACATGTATATTAGAAACTTTATAAAAACTTAGTCGAATAATTTTTTTCAAAAATGATTCAAAATTTTTGGAAAAACTCATATTATGTTTCAAATGGTTTAAGTGACGGCGACTATTTAGCTTTTCGGGTCCTTGGTTACGTCATTCCTTAATAGTTATTAGAAAAGAAATGGACACTTGAATTTGTTAAAACCGTTAAACTTGTGAACATGCAATATGCAATATAGTAGCAGAGAGTAGGGAAGGAAGTTTTATAACAGCCATTGCGTTAGTTAAGCAAAATGAACACGAAATGATAAGCATTAAATGTTCACTGAAAAGGCATCTACGATTAAAGCAAAAAATTTCTGAACACTGTTTTATGCAAAGGGAAAGAAAAATTCTTAGAAGACTCCAAAGTTTTTGTGGAAGTTCGCCTTTTTCACCAAAAACCACCCTCAAATGCGATTTTCCACTCTTTTGCACAGCAAGTGATCATCGTAATGATATCTTCCGTATAACAAAGGGCTCAGTCATAGAACATCTGTAACTTAGTCATACAAACTTGAAAAGCCAAATACAAGGAAGACACATAACACCTCATAACACACAAAATTTTTGATTATGTCAATAATACAGGCGATTCTTAACGGTACCAGATACAAGGCAAGGCGATATTTCAGCGAATTATGAACGCATATTTATGAAAATTGTGTCAAAGAAATGTGGGACACTGTGAAAACGGAGGGGGAATTCCTGGCATCATCGAAACAACGACTAGCATCTACACAAATCATCCGTTCGAAAGAGAAAGAAAGCGGTCTATCAACGTGATATTTAGGCTTTAGGCTACTTTCCCAAATACCGTGTGTCTCAAAAGTCGCGTGCCAAATGGATTAATTGGTTGCTTTTATTTTGTAGGTGAAATAGTGAAGTAGAGGAATAATGCTGACACCGGAACAACTGTAGAGCTGATACTTCTTTGTGGAGATCACCACAGAACATATTGAAAAGCTGCAGACGAATTTCATCGCCGGCACCCTGATATTGCCAAGCCCTCTCATCACACAGTGGACAGATTGTTGAAGGAATTTAAGAAAATTTGAATCGTGTGAGACATTGTCTTCGAGTGCATGGTGCACATTTTGAACCTGAACGATAAGCTTGCGAAACCGTGTGAACATAAATCCAACATTCATAAACTTTTCATGTGGTACGCGACTTTTGAGACACACGGTAGGAAAAGTCGCGTGCCATATGATGTCGAACGTTTCCAGCATTTTATCTAGCATCGAGATGCTTCTTATGAAGCAAGGTATTTCAGAGACCCAGCTCGAAAGACCAAAAGGGACCGCCAGCTTTAACCGCCAATTTGGCCATGTTCCCGAATAGATAGGACATGTTATAACTTTTACGTACTCTTTGATACTCTATCCGAATCTGAATCGACATCGAAAAATTCGAATAAAATTGGCAACAGAATGACCCACTTGGCAAATCCAGTAACGGTATTTTTAAGGATAAATACTCAGCCTGTATTTATCCACTGCAGGACATAGGCCTCTCCCACCACAAGGGGGGGGGGGGTATTTGGTCTAATCTCCCACGCGGACCAGACGGGTTGGGAGATGCATTTTTGAGCTTCTGCCAGCTTTTGACGAATGCTACAAGGTGGCGGTCGTAGCATCCGGGACCGACGGCTTAACGTGCCCTCCGAAGCACGGGGGGAGGAGTAAGAACTCTCTTCACTGAATGGGGTCACCCATCCAGTTACTAGCCATGCTAGGTGAAGCTTAACTTCCAGAGCTGGCTTGCTCTGTGAAAGCCCCCTAGCCCACGCAACGCCTCCTAAAGATAAGGCCTGAGTGCGAAAACGTCATACATTGTTACATCATCATCCGAAGATACGCTTAATCGCATTACTACCAATAATAAGCCCTGAAATGCAATTAAACGTATCTTCGGATGATGATGTAACAATGTCTGACGTTTTCACGCTCAGGCCTTATCTTTAGGAGGCGTTGGCTCACGGCACCCCCATATATACAATATACAGAGTGACACAAACCAAATGGTAGATAATGATACACCGGAACTCCCCCATTTTAGAGATACGTGGGGAAGCAACCCACTTTTCTCTTCCCTATATCTCTAAAATGGGGGAGTTCCGACTCCATGTTCATAGGGACAAAATGATTACTATACCATGATCTGCCAATATCTACCATTTGTTTTCCGTCACCCTGTACAAGTTTGGTACCATTATTAATAAAAAAAAATAATCGGCAGCCGAGGTTTTAAGAAGCTCCAAAAGCTAGTTGATCAGTTCATTTATTATTTCAGATAGTTAAAAATCATGTTGTTTTGTAAGAAGAAAAATGGACTCATCATTATTGATTGAACAGCTTTTAAATCACAATATTTCTTTATCCTCCCCTAAAAATTGTTGTGTATTCGATCGAATTGTATTTGATTTCTAACAATGCCATTAATTTCGCTAATTAAGAAATGCTAATGCTTGATCATGTTAAAGTTCAATGAGTCACTAGTGAAAACCTGCAGGCATTGATGTTCTCTCGCTAACATCATCGGATGGATGATTGCTGCTTCGAGTGGCTATCGATTGCATTACGGACAAGGATGAATTAATCAAAGAGCAACCTTCTATTTAAGATGCTATTTAAAATGCAGCGAAAACTACGAGGGACTGATGAATAAACAAGATTTCCTAGCACGTGGCGTGGTAGTAATTAGGGAAGAAAAATGTTTGCGCAGGCGTTTGATGGACTACATTGCATAGTGCATACGACCTTAGTTTCAGTTCACGGTTTCACATTCTTCAGTAATAGCGTTCGTAGTCATGAGCTTTAACAATGAATTAGGTTGTATAAGGTAGCGATCATGTACATGTAATAAACCTTTTAACATTACGAACGTTTTTTTAAGAATACGCCCAGTGAAACCAAATCGTTTCACCGAACTCTTGTATCCTTGCTTGGCACTCTGTGCTGATTCACAATCACAGGAAGAAATATACCATTGCAGCAGAAGGCTGTTAAGCAACCTTTCTCAGCAGCAGACGGAAGACACGTGTTTGACGGCCTTTATTCAGAATATAGAATGTTGCATGGCGTACACGGACGCATATAGAGACCGCTGTGTCTGATGAGGAAAGATCGGGACGACCCATTCAGGAATGCTTGACGAGAGTGGTTGCCATGAAAAAGATAACAAATGAACGAAAACCGAATTACCTCTTGTCCACAATAATTTTTAATATCTCATGCTGCATCCACAGTTCGAATACTATGTAAGCATGTTCCAGCAAGTCACGCATAATAAGCGATATATACAAACTGCCACGACGGATTTATATGTACGAAGTGGAATTATATGAGACAGAGGAGGTGGTAGAGTAAACAATATTAATTCATTTATTTAAGCAATGTTGCTGTACATCTTGCATAGAACAACGTTAATAGGATGAATTTAAACATAAAATAGCAATCCATATGAATTTATTCTTAAAAAGTTCATTAAATCCAGCACTTGTAAATATGGGTATAGCGGTTGCCGAAAACGTTACCTCTTAAAAAATTAAACAGATAAGTTGTCGCATGTCGAATATCTTTGATTTAAACTCTTTAAACCGTTGGCACTACCCTTAACAGTGAAGAGTATAACGCCTTGAAAACCTAACTAGGAAGAGAATAAATATATTAAATTAATATTAGTCAAGACACATTTATGCAGAAAGCTATACTAAGCTGCCAATATGCAGAAGCACCTCAGGGCCACCAACACTGCAAATAAGTGCCCTGTCTTGATTTTTCATGCGGGATTTCTAGAAAGATTTTCGAGCAGACACACGTGGAACAATGGATTTCCAAAGTGGCGTTTGTGAGATTCATAAATTTTACGGGTTGCAGAAGCGGAGAAGGGCATAGCTTATTTATCACTCGGTCAAACAGCTTTGCAGGGAAGTGTCTCTTCATACATTTCGTTTAACAGCGAGCCGTACAGCTGAGAGACAAATGAAGAAATTACTTTCATTTCACGACTATTTAATTTATAGCAGAGTAACCTCAGGTAAAGGTAAACCTGTATGCGTCGTGGAAAGAAAGGAGGAGTACGGAAATATAAAATGATTTTTTTTTAGAGGAAAGTTTAATACTTTTCCAATTGGGTAGGTGAATATACAAAATTTTCAAAATTCATAAATGAAAATCCATTGCATAAGCTTCAGTCTTGGGGAGGCTGTGGGTAGAAGATGGCTTCTAGGTTCCTCACGACGAGAGTTGCTGAAGGCTCCTGTAGGCAGTCGGGCATTTATCCTTAATTGTGTCCAGTGATGAGACCATCATAGACCATCATTCAGAAGAAAGATTGACACTAAAATACTTAGCCAACAATTTAAAGAATATCTTATCTAACTCTTTAATGTCTATAAGCAAGGAATAAGAAGCACTACCACTATACGAAGCGCAGGCAGCAAAGTTTGGCTCGCGTTGAGAGCTCTCGCCGCTGAGCGCACTTGCAATGCTTAGGGGGCGTCTCCCTCCGTGTCGGCTGAGGCACTCGTTGAGCTGTCCAGTCGGACGACCTCTTCGTCTAAGTGGGCGTTGAGGCTGATGCAGCTGTCCTCCGTACTGGGCGGTGGCGAACTCCTTAGCGTGGCTTGTTCACCCTCGCGGGCAGCCGAATCGCTCGCTGTCGATGCGGTGTCGAGGCTGGGGACGTATTCGTCGTTGCTCCCCTGGGTCGGCAGCGGGGCGGGCGTCTCCGTATCTATGCCGAGGCCTTCATGGCTTAGTACGAGTACGGGGTTGGTTAAGTCCTCGGTTATCTTAACCTTTAGCGTATCCTCAGCGTCCAGGGCCTTTAACTGCCTTCGTCTACGCTTGCGCCTCTTCGTGGTTACAGCGTGGCCATCAGTCGAAATTTGGATACCGGGGTACTCTTCCCCTTGCCTGGGAATAGGGGAATTATAAAAAGTTCGATTAAAACCGAATAAATATCTCGCACTTGCCTTTTGCACAGGACAGTGTTGTCGGTGAGAAGCCAGCCGGTAGGAAAGTTTCCCGGGCTCGCCGCACTCTCATCGGCGACCACCCTTGCAAACCCAAAACTGACGTCGCAATTCGTCCTTCGTTGCTCGCTCGGTTTCCTCCGTCCTGTAGGATAAGGGCCTTGGGCGAATAAGTCCTGAGAAGGTGACGCGAAGAAGCGGCCTCGAGATGGGTCCACCTTCTTCCTTTCCCTGTCGTCTCCACTTGCTCTCTGTCTCTTCTGCGTTCTCGCTTTTTATTCCCCTTTTTAATTTGCATGCTATGTTTTTCTTCCAATCGTTGTCTCGATTCGTCTTTCCTGCCTTCTCCGACCGATCTATTCTTATTTGCCGGTGTAGGGCGTCGACTTCTTAATTTTTTCCCTTCGCCTGCTTCCTTCTCCCCCTCTGCTCTCTTTCTTCTTATCTTCTGCTTACCGTCGGCGCTCGGCGATCTGACATTTCATTTGTCTCTGGTACAGCCCTGCTGTACTGGTTCCTTCGCACTCTGTAGTATTACGCCTACTGTTCATGCATTATTCCCTTTCCTCACTTGCCTTCCTGCTTTGCCTGCTCTAAAGCCGTCAGCCATAGCATTCGCCTTTTCGGTCGCTTTCCTTGGGATACCGGCCATATTGCATTCAGTCCTCCTTTCCTTATGTTTTCCCTGTAGCGTTTTCCGCTCGTCTTTTCCATGTCCACTCTCTCTCGATTCCACGCAATTCTTTTTCTATTTTACCCTCGCTCTCGATCTGTACTTCCTTCTCGATCTGTACTTCCTTCTCGATCTGTACTTCCTTCCGGGTCGCGCTCCGCGATCGTCACACGTTTGTCTTTTCTGACGAGTAACGCGTGACACATAAAAGTCATTAAAGTTATTGTGGACAAGAGGCACTTTCGTTTTCGTTTATTGTTTATCTATGTTACCCACGGTCATTTCTCCTTACTAACTTCCATGGAAGAGAAGTTGAAAGGTCAAACGTTTTTCATCCGATGCCAAAGTTGGAGTTGCTGTGTTCAAACAGATAAAGAAGCAAATCACAAAATGGACGAAATGAAGAAGTGGATAGAATGTTTGGAAAAATGAGAAACAGTAAATAATTATGTTTAAAATTAATAAAAGATATGAAAGAAATGAAAAAAATCCTGAGTGATAATGATCTTATGATGAATACTGCGGATAAGGGGGAAACTAACAGTCATACAGGATGGGAGATTCATATGAATCATATTTGAAAAAAAACTGAGGATTATATTAAAGAGAATAATCATATTTTTAAAGAAGAGGTTAAGGATAACTCAAACTATATTTTAAAAAACACTTTAAAGTGGATAAATGTTGAATTAAAAAACATGAAATTATAGATGAAAAAATTGGGGGAAAAAATTAAATTTTATACCATCGTTAAGGTCCGCAAAATTAATTATCCTGTAGTCCCATTACTTGTACCCAAGGTAATCTAGAATAAATACTTAGTTTTGACATTGTAATATGCATTTTTTATTAAACATTATTAAATTATGTAGGAAAACAGTCAATTCACTTTTAATGGAAAGCTTTATAAACAAATCAGTGGTTTGCCTATGGGCAGTCCTTTATCTCCCATCCTCGCAGATATTTTTTTGGATTCTTGTGAAAGAAAATTATTAATTGTTCCCCGGTTAAATCTCATTAAATGTTGGACCAGATATGTGAATGACATCTTGATTATCACTGATTTGGGTGACTTGAATGTTATTGCTGCTCATGCTTCATCAATATCCAGTTTTGATTTTCAAATCAATATTATGGATAATGGAAAATTGAATTTTTAGATCTGCCCAAGCTCCTCTTTAACATTATGAATGGGAAACTCAGGGAAACAATCTTCCTCGTTACTTTTCAAAAATTCCTAAAATTTATAAATTAAACACAGTAATTAATTCTATAAGCAGAGCAAAACTATTATGCCCATCTTATTATTCTTACCTAGTTATATTCAAAAATTAGTTCAAATGAAAAAAAATATAAAAATAACAAATATCCACAAAATATAATTAATAGAATTAAAGTCTGTGGTCTTCAAAATAAAAAAAAAATTCAACAACCTTTTCTTAATTCTATAAAGAGAGTTCCCCGATATATGATCCACTATTTGATCAAATTAAACAGAGTTGTAAAGGAGGAAAATAGAAATAGTTCCAAAAGTCAACAACACAATCAAAATTAGTACATATGCATGTGATTAAGAAAATGATGATGCAAAAAAACCTTAATTGATGACCATGATGAGCTAAAGAAATTGTATAATGATAATGTTGAATTTCGTAATTTGGTGGAAAATATAAATATAGTCTATGAAATTCCTTGCTTAGATTGTACAAGGCGCGTTCATAAAGTTCGTACAATCACTGTGACAGAATGGGGACGGAGCTATGAAGCTTGTTGGAGTTAATCCTTTTCAACATAATCTCCACACAACTTCTCAGATATCTCACAAAGATGGATGACCTAACGGATACCATCCTTGTTCTGACCATTGAGAAAGTGTTCCACCTCAGAAATCACCTCGTTGTCGTCATGAAAAGCTTCCCGCGCAGTGGTTTCTTCATGTGAGGAACTGGTGAATAAGGCGGGTGAGGCAGAATTTCATAGCCCAAAGTAACTTCATGTGTGATGGTCACCTGCCGAATGAGCAGGCGCGTTGTCGTGGAGCAAGCGAACGCCCTTGATCAGCATCCCACCGCGTTTTTTCTTATGGCCACCCGCAACTTGGACAGAAGATTACAGTAATACTTGCCAGTGATTCCAGCAATGTTTGATAGAAGATTCCGGTACTTCTTCGCTGAGAGACGGTCGGCTACTTCGTGGGACGTCTTCAACAATTGCTTGAACATATTCAAAGCGTTTGCGCCACTTTCCAACAATTTCAATGCAGCACGACAAGCTCCACGTGGAATTCCTTAGAGTTCTTGTCCTTCAGATAGAGGAAACGTATAATCGAATGCACTTAAAGTTTTTCCAAGGCCTGCGTCATTTTGGATGTTCACGTGGTCTCGCAGCGTGCATCCTTTGATTGTGTGGAAACTATATGAACGTGTCCCTCTCCCTCTTGGTTTCGGTGATTGTACGAACTTTATGAACAGCCTTCATAATATTAATTATGTGGGACAATCTGGTCGCCTCTATACACTCGTTTAAAAGAGAAGAGAGGGCGGTCCGATTAAATTATATTAAGAATGCTTGGCTAGACATTGTTTTGCTACGGGACACAGACTTAATTGGAAAGGTGCCCGAAAATAATCTTTTTCCCAATTATACACTTTTATTGCTTTAAGTTCACCCATTAGTACAATAAGAAATAAATTAAACAATTAAAGATTGATGGCTGTGAGATAATAGATAGGATTTTCACGAGATTACATTTTAAATAATCATTCTAAGAAGAGATTAATAAAAGAAGCTTGCTACATTAATAAGGCAGAACATACTCTTGCCAAGGCATCACATGATCTCTGAAGTGACTGGATGGTCATGTGATCTGTGTAGATCATGTGGCCTAGTTAATTCCTTTTTATTTTTTATTATGTTTTGTATCATTCTCCTCCATGCTCCGAAGATGAGTGCCGTGCACTCGAAAATGTTCAGTATGTTATTGATGTCTTTGTAGCTATGTTGGAAACTTTTTAGACCTACATTCAAAATTCAAAATTATTTTTCCTTTATTTTTGGCTTTTAATTGAGTTTTCCCTGAGATGCCGACGTAGTCTTATCATCGTAGTATCTTCGTTAGCAATTTGTGTCCGATGAAGTGGAGAGATGTGTGTGATGTGCAGTGTTTTTCGCTCCAGTAATATCATCTTCTGTAGAGGGAGAAAATTTTCTCCATAATCTTCATACGGCAATTTCAACTCCATAGTAAACTCAACTTGACATTGTTTGCCTTTATAATGCATCGAGCTATAACGATGTCGGTATCTTCATTTCTTGCATTGGAAACTCACATAGCTCATTGAATATTTAGGGGGAAGAAAATTTATAAAAGAATTTTTAAAAGATTTTTAATGTATTTGCTTGTTTTAATTGTAATTTTAACTATGTGTTTTGTTGATTATATCTTTTGTTTTATTATTTAATTATTATATGTTAGTCTTTAAAATTAAATTTTTAGAGATATTTTCTCAATGTAAGAGAAATAAATTTATTTCATTTTGATTATACTTTCATTATTTTATTTTTCCGGAAACATATTATATGGATCTTTTCTATCTAAACAGGGACAGGACATATAAGTTGGCCATCTTGAATTAAAAAAGAATACATTAGAAATATATTCCAAATATTTTTTCTTTTTTGCTATAGCATTTTGAAGTTTGACTCGTATTTCGAAAATGTAAAAAAAAACAAAAAACAAACAACAAAGAAACGCCATATACTAAAACCACTACTTCAAAACTTATTTAATCTATTCATTTGGTTTTTATTATTTTTTTTTAGTTTCTGAATTAAATTCTAACTTGGCAAGGTATAAATACGCATCATGATAAATTAAGTGTAAAGAAGGGCTCTTTTACCACATCAAAAGTAATGAAGAAAATAACAAAAAAAAAAAAAAAAAAAAATAATATCATAATTTGCTTGATGATATTATCCAGTAAGAGGAGAAAAATCCATCTTCATGTGAAAAAAAATTGCATTTTTTGGCATGTTGAAAATTTTTTCCCTCACGCTAAAAAACGTTTTTGGATTAAGATTGCAATCTAGAGTCCTTTTATCATCAAGCAAATTTTATTTTAAGCTTAGAAAGTATACAGCCTATATGACCAACTCTAAAAATTTCTCGAGGTTAGAAAAGGTGCCATTTGTGTTAGCAGTAATTCAAATCACAACTTTTGAAAAAGTTCATTTTTTTATATATTAAAAGCTTATATGGTAGTAAGGCTAGAAATTTGTTTTATCTGGTAAATTTTATAAAGTTTTTAAAATGAGATTTTTTTTTATTATTTATTAAATGAAATTTGTTTGTAATCATTTCTTCACGTGTGCAAGTTTTCGAAAAGTTTTATTTTATTGATATCTTAATATCACAACATATTCAATTTAATGGTACATTTTAATTTTTGTAATCTCCATTCGAATATATAAATTGATTAATTTAAATTGATTATATTAAACAAACTTAGGAATAAACTGATAATGATATTCGTTTTGATGATATACGTAATACAAAATACTATATTATCAAAAATAATCTATCTAAAATAATAATAATCAGTATAAGGGTCTTCCACTGCCGTTAACGCCTCACTGTGCTGATTCCAGACACGCGTTGCTGTATATCGATCGGTTGAAGCACCATCTGCTGTTAGGAACTAACTATCTTAACCCGACCTCAATTAGCTTAACCTAAGCAAACCTATAACATCACATAATTTTAAGAATCAATTAAACAAAATCGATTTCTTTTCATCCACTCGACAAGGAGTAAGATGGTTTGCAAACGTCTTAATTGTGATTTATGTGAAGATAGGTGGTTTCCAGAATTTTCCACGGGAGCGTCCTTTCTGAAATTCCAATTCTCCGCCAGTATGCGGACTGTAAATACGGTTATTACTGTTGTATTTTTTGTGAATTTAGATCTAATAAATATTTTTAACAAAATTTATACAGTATACGGGACAATTGTAAGGTACCCAGATTTCTTGATGTAAAATTGGGCTTTATATGTTTTTATTGTATGCATTATATGGTTATATGTAGAAAATGTTGAAACTGAGAATTATTCTGTGCCAATCATCAAGAAAAAACCTCTTACTAGAAAAAATATCCGAGATATGAAACGCCGGATACGTATTTCGAAGGCTATACCTTCACTCTCAAGGGCAAGATTGAGTCTTAAGACTTTTCCCAGGCAATTCCACACCACAGTGCTTCTTATTTTTTTCAATAATCAGAATGCTACTCGACGGAAAGATATTTGTAGGAACAGGTTTCAACACATAAGTGGGGACGGACGCAATAACATCGGGGATGTTGTCTTTTAATGCCCTGACGGCCTTCGGAGTGTTTCTGTATACACGTTCTTTGAGTTAATACCAGAGAGCGAAATCTAGTGATCGAGGTGATCGAGGTGACCTACCATTTATTAGTCATATGAATAATTGAGTTAATTTCGTAATAGCTGAATTCCTGAATTTCTGAACTTAACGGTGTATTGTAAATTATACAGCACATGTCGGGTTGCAAACTGTTTACGAAACGTCGTCTGAACATTTTTGAAGGAATTGATCTTCAAATAACACTCCACAATGAACACCTTCTGTTGTATACTAAACTTCAGATTGAATTCTGCTAAGCGATTTTGTCCTCACTAATAACGCAATAGCCGGGTACTGACTGAGCGAAGAGCCTAGCAAGCTGCCTCGGCCGTATGCTGCGCGATGATTAGCCGGATACTGTCTTGAGCGATCTGACCGATTAGGCTCATCCCCGGCTAATTTATCACACCTAAAATGAAGTTTTTACAACTAGAATTTCAATTTCAAACTAGTATCTTTACATATAAGGGAGATACAGAAAGTTGATTACGATCTATGGTAACGATTTGGAGGAGAAAGTAGAAAGCAAGGCCTCGTTTCAAAATCCAAATCCACAGAAATCCATTGGGGATGCATCTGATGAATTCACAGAGATATCATGAAAGAGTATAACGTGAATTTCAGTTTCATCTTCCAAATCCAACTTAAATCGAAGGTGGACTTAAGCGTATGGCTGTAGGCTTTGTCTTGATGCTGCCAAACTTTGCTTGTGTCCTTTCCATACAATGCGGGGATTTCCTCATAAAAATTTGGATTGATAACATGCTGCTGATAGTAAAGAGAGTTAACCTTAGCCTTCCTGGCACTCTTCTGATTGTGAGCTTGCCGTTGTACGAGTATCCCACAATCATCATAAATCCTTTTGAAAAACTTTCCTTACATTCTTTGGACAACTTTTGACTTCTCTCCAAGTGAACGGTAGAAAATCGCGCGGGGTTGTTCAATCGTTGAGGTAGACGTAGGCTTCATCCAATGTCACAAGTACTTCCATCGTTCTGCTGCGAGGTAACCTTCATAGAGCCTCCGACAGTTCCTCTTCGTTTCTGCGACGTATCGTAGCAGCAGCTTATGAACTTGATTCTTGTGACGCTAATCTAGTTGGAAATCTTTGTTTGTTATTTTATTTACGGTAGCCTGTGAAGTTCCTACAATGCTTGCGATCCCACTTTGGGTTGCTGGAAATACACACAGGACAGACTGTTTGATCTTTCGAATGACCTGTGGTATTCAGCTTATGGGAACTCGAGGATTTTGTTTTTTCTGGCTAGTTGGAATTAACCCTTCCCGGGATTTTCCTTTTCCATCCAGTACTGCTGTTATGCCTTTCTTCGAACCAGACAAATTTCGTGTTTTACATGCGATAATTATAGCAGAATAGCTGTAATTAGCGTCGAAAAGAGCAGTAATGTACCCTTCCCAGTAAAGACCGATTTTCGGAGACTTTTTTTTCATGACATTTACTGCTTTCGAATGAAACGCGGATGTAATAAATCCTTGAAAGCAAGCATGTTTTCAGAGAAGATGTTTTGGGGATGCTTCAGTTATGATTATGTCAGAAGCCTGCCACCAATAGAAGGAATGATGCGCTCGCCACAATATATTGAGGTTATACGAAAGAAAATTGTTTCTTACGGTACTGGGATATTGCATCAGGACCGAGTCCCTAGGAAAGTGGTGAAGAAATTCATGACAGAGCAGCAAATACAGGTACTTGATTGGCCAGGGAATTCTTCGGACGTAAATTTCATTGAGAACATGTGGGCTATATGCAAAAGTCGCCTCCGTGCCTTGGACTGTACAGGGTGTTGCAGATAACTATAGGGCAGTATAACGGGAAGCCTACCCGCTCGATTGTAGGGGCCGGCTTGGTCGATTGGCAGAATGGAGGGAGATGAAGGTGGCCTGCAGCAGCCAGCAGTTTCCACAGTCGGGGGGGGGGGGGGTGAACGTCAAAACTGTCATGTTTTTGATAAAATTACCCAATTATCATTTGATGTCGAGCCGGCCCCTGCAATCGAGCGGGTAGGCTTCCCGTTATATTGCCCTGTAGTTATCTGCAACACCCTGTACAACTATGGAGAAGTTCATTCAGGCGCTGATTCAAGTGTGATACAGGGATCCTAAAATCAACAATGACTGTTCAAAACTAGTAGACTCCATGCCAAACCATGTTCAAATGCCGCTTAAAAATAGAGGAGGTCATATCCGATGCTAATGTACGTACATGTTAATTTTGTTTCAAATAATTTGCGATAAGGTTTAATACTTCACACGCCTTCTGTCACGTGATCCGCAGCATCCACCTAATAAATCGTTACCAAAGATTGTAATCAACCTTCTGTATAAAGGGAAATATGAGTCGCAGGACTTTAGAACTACCTATTTTATAATTTATGTTAGGTAACAAACCAGAAATAATGAAAATTGTAATTTTCAAAATAATATACATACGATAGATGCATAACTGTGTATATAAGAAAACAGTTCTCCCTCACCACCTTTTAAGTTACTCATAAAACAACAAATGGGCAAATATTCAGCTTCATAAAGTATCAAAGGTTGTAGAATGAATAAATAAATACTGACAGGGTTGAGGCAAAGAGGTAGAGAGAATAATATAAATAATGACAAGGTTGAGGTAATTTAAATAGATTGAGTTCTTTTGGTCGATTTTCACCTCAACATAATTACCTTGGTTGAGAGAATGATCCACAAATATTTGCTATAAAAATGTTAAGAGACTTCCTCTGATATGAAAATCAAGGTATTAAAATGAAAAATTAATTTACAAGCAACAATAATTCGTCTAATGATTGTGGGTTTATTCATCTGCTGTCATAGTATAATAATGAAAATAATCTCATCTAATAATTTGTCTCTAACATTTTCGTAAGTTTATTCTGATTTGGAAGCAGGAACTATTTTGCCAGTTCCAGAAGCTAATGTACGTTCGCAATTCTTCGCAGGAACCATTTAATGCGCGTTCAATTTTTAACGGTGACCTTTTAAATAATTGGAAATGCCCAGCTTTGTTTGCGAAGGGTATTTTTAAAAAAAGGTCTTCCAGAAGGAGCCCAAAAGCAGCACTTGATGTTTTGCAGTCTTATCTGTTTCCAAGTAAGGAAACCGAGAACGCTGCAGTCAAGTTAGTCAATAATTGCGTAATCATAAAGTGATAAAAATAATCTTTAAAAATGTAAAGAAGTTAATAATCATTTACTCTAAATGTGAAACTTATATTTGGAAATGACTTTTAATGAAATAAAAACATTATATTCATTTTTAACTAGATATATTTATTTCTTCATTCATTGATCGATCCTTCATTTTTAATAAAGTTTTCAAAGCCATCTTAATTTTTTTCCTTGAATTTATCGCATAGTTTACAAATCATGTTGAAAATTTCCACTTTACAATGTGGAAGATGTTCAATAAGTCAAGCATTTTTAGAAGGAAAAGGAAAGGAAGTTAAAATTAAAACCACAGAGCAATTGCATTACATCCTTAAAGAGGCATACGGAAGTTAAGTAATGGCGTGATTTCTCTGGTGACATCCTCTTTCTCTAAGTTAATGAGAACGTCCACAGTCTTTTAAAAACAAGTGCAACATTAGTAATCGGATTCGAAAGTCGGCAACCATTGATGCGAACCGCAATCGAATTTACTAGGAGCAACCACTTTAATAATAGATGGCACCCATTCAATTTTAATAAGGGGAGAAAGCATCGGAAGATAAAGGGATCCATTCACTGGGGCCGTAAGACAGTTCTGTTCAGAGGATAACGAGGCTACTTTCGCGAGACTCTAATGGTTGGCCAATCAAAAATCTACGCTGTCAAATCAGTGTTAAGCATCAGCTAGTTTTCGGTGATGACACGCTTCCCCTCCAACCTTTTGAAAGTTTCCATTCGATGATTACACCTTATTAGCTTGAGACTGTGACCGCTGTAATAGAAAATGATTCCTCATTAAAAGGTAGCGTGAAAAATGGGATGGCTTCATCCCAACATTTGTACACGCGTCTATAGTTTACTTCCATTTAGTAGAAGAAAATGGATTTTATTAATATTTTTGATGCGTTTATCAATCTCTTGCTGCTAGAATGCTTAATTGTAAAGTTAAAAAAAATATTATTTTTTCCGGATTTGTTTTGTGAGATGCATTTCCATCCCTCCATTGTTTCCATTCTAATTTTAAAAACGCTTTTCAATTCTGCACTTCTGCAAGGAAAAAATAGAAACCTGTTTCCCCACGGTTTTTAAAACATGGCTTTCATTAGAAAATTCAGTTTTATTTTATTCAAAGTTTCAAATTTCTTATTCTGGAAGGGATACGTGATATTAATACATACTTGTTTTAATTTTAAATGCTTTTCGAAAGACCATTAATATGAAATTGAACAGCGGACAATAGCCGAGCTTAAAAGAGATTGGGCGTAAAGCGATTTATGTTTTACGAACAATTTTTCCAGAAATTTCTACCATTAAAGTGTTTGCCGACGTGATAATTTTAAGACAGATGCACTTTCTTCCATATTTATAAAGTTTCTACATAAGTTGCTCTTTTATTCACCCAATAGAAAGAGGCCCATTTGTCCTAAGTGATTTGGATGTTAATGGCCGCTGGTAATCTTGTGTGAGAGCTTCGCCACAGTGGGGTGTAGTCCCCGAAGCTCATAAAGGGGCTCCATGTTTATGCCCTTTCCCCTCATTTGCATTTTTTTTCACTATGACTTTGTTCGTGGGGAGTTTTTATCTAAAAGTTCATAATGAGTAAGACGTAAACTGCCAACCTTAATCAGCAGAATTTTTTAATGCAACATAGAAAAAGACAAACATATAAAATGAAACCTACTACAAGCCGAGGAAATCAATATTTTAAACGGAAATAAATAACGTTGCGTCTAATCGAGTGAAGAATTTTTAGAAAAATAATAACGCTTCGTTTCTTCAATTTTTTATCTTTTTTTTCTTCTTCATAAATAAACATTGTTAATATATCTATAGTGGCATGACTTCCTTTATTATTACACATCTGTTTCACTGAATAACTTCTATTGTTGCTTTTGACATTTCTCAATTTTGCTGTGACGTTGTTTAACCTCCCTCTCTTTATCAACGAATTTGTAGTGCAAACAGGATTAAAAAAATATTAAAAATGTTTTGCATAGACTCTCTTATTTTAAAAGTGGAGTTAAATCGCGAATAGAAAGAGATCTAACTTTGGTTAATGAAATAAATACTTATTTAATTTATTTTTAAAGTCACTGAAAAGTCACTTGACCATCTTAGTCCAAGCATGACCTCTATTTTTGCAGACCCGTTTTAATGGCAGATTTCTATTGTGGTGGTGTTTAGGGAAACTATATTCTCTGAATTTTTTGCCACAGGAGCTATTATGGCGTTGTTTAACCTCCCTCTCTACAGCACTGTATGAATAAAGTATGGACAATCAGTGTTGCAAGCACCCATTTTGATTCCTATTTCAATCCTATTTTTATGATGATTGTTTCTTGTTTTGCAATAAATTCAACCTTGCAGATTGAACACTTCTTTTTTGACAAAAGTTAGAGAGGAATGTGCCTCTGAATTAATGAAATAGGAATCCAAATGGCTGCCTGCAACAATGAATTGCCCATACTTTCTTTGTGCTCTCTCTAGGAGGTGTTGGTACAGTGCTTCATCTCTCTGATTGTTTACAACAAACGAAAAAAATATGGATTGTTAAAAAGATGGAAACAATGAAAGTTACATTGTTGATTGGACTAAGATGATCAGGTGACTTTCGAGGCCAATGAGATAACAAGGCCTGGAAGCGAAAAAGTCACCTGACCAACTGGGTGCTAGCAACAATTCAACCTTCATTGTCTCCATCTTGGATGTTAACAATCAGTGTTTCTCTTTTTGTTGGAAACAATGAAGGTTGGATTGTTGCTAGCACCCAGTTGGTCAGGTGACTTTTTCGCTTCCAGGCCTTGTTATTTCGTTTGCCTCGGGTGACTTTTCAGTGACGTTAAAAGTATTCATTTCATTAACCAAATTTAGATCTCTTTTTATTTAGGATTTAACTCCATTTTTAAAATAATAATAATTTTTTATTATTTTTTAATTTTGTTTGCATTATTTTATGCTTATCTCAGTTGGTAAAGAGAGGGAGGTTAAATCATAGCCTATAATGAAAAAAGAAAGCCTGTCCATTTGCCCTTCCTCAATTGTTACCAAAAATCAGTCGCTAATAGCAGGATTTAGAATCGTCTACCGACAAAATTTAACATCGTTTCAGTCGTTTCATAGCTTATTATGATAGGGAAAGCCTAAAATTCACATCTCGACAAAAAAAATACAAGGTAAATCAGTTTTCCATATGAAAATTCAAGTAACCTTTATTTAGTTGTAACATTTTTCATACTTTGACAACATAAACGACTCTAACAATGTTAAATTTTGTCGCTAGATGGTGTTAAATCCTGCTATTTGTGACTATGCTCTGTCCAACGAAAGTTGGAGTGGGCGTGTCCAGTTAAACTTCCTATTTCAATAGGGTGATTGCAATGCCAATTTTATCCGCCAGATGGCAGCGCCTACGGTTTATGAATAACGCCATCACATCAGAGCACGTTTCATCGCACTCTTATGTATTTCGGTCTAATTTATTTATAAAATTATGGAGAAAATGCAAGTTAAAGACTTGAAATTAAAACTTCGGCAAATAGGAGCGAAAACTAGCGGAAATAAACGCATATTGACTAATAGATAAGCAAATTTTACGAAGAGTGATGATGTTAAATATTGGGATAGGCTACGACAGATAATTTAATCTCACAGAATTTAGCGTGCATAATTACTTATTTTATTCCAGGTTAAATCAGTGGGAAGAAAACAATCTGAACAGGATTCTTGTGAAAACTACTGTTGTGAACAGTAAAACTAATTTAGCATTCCCTGACAGTACATTGTTTGTTCTTGTTACAAATGTTCCCCACATACACTTCAGAAGTGGATGCAATTTAAACTATTCATCTGTGGTTTGAAGAAAGATCTGCGTTATCTTCAGCATCAAGAGGACGGAGACTATTCCTTTCTAAGTTTTTGAAAGATGTTGAAGCTTCACCTACAACAAATGGCTATTATATTAAGGCGTTATGTGCTGCAGAACAGTCAAAAAATAAGGACTATGAAGTGAAAATATTATTTGGTGCGGAAAAGGAAAATGGCATTCTGCAAGCAGCATGTAATTGCGTAGCAGGGTCCCTTTGTGGTTGGTCTACTGCATGTAAACATGTGGCAGCATTGGCATACCATTTGGAGTTGTATGGCGAAACAGGCAAGTCTGTTGAACTTGTTTCAAAAACTAGCCGGCTGCAAACTTGGCATAGACCTCCAGCTGGAAGGATGGTACAACCATGCTCAGTTCGAAACATGTTAGGAATTAAAAGTCCAAACGTAGAGATTAAACCTGAATATGGCGATATGGTCCAAAATATTTTATTGAATTCTTCAGTTCCTTCCCCATGCCTCATTCCAAGATCTCTTAATGTAAGTGCTTATTGTCATGATCATAATTATGTAGGAAATTTGGCCCGACACCTTCTTGACTGCAGGAATGCAGTATCTCCAGCTGAGTCAGAGAAAATTTTAAAGATGACAGTAAAACAGAGAAACAGCAAACTGTGGAGAAAGGTTCGCCAGAGCCGAATCACAGCCTCCATGATTGGTTATGTGGTCAAAACTGTGAAATCCAGAAACTTTGCATCGGGACCTGCATTAAGACAAATTCAAGCCAAAAATTTTTCTTCAAAAGCAACTACATGGGGAATAACCAAAGAACAGCAAGCGAAGAGAGATTATGAAAAAATTGTGAGAGAAAAGGTGCTTGATAGTGGAATAAAGATTGACAGTGAGCGCAATTATTTAGCAGCATCCACCGATGGGGTATGTTCACAATCTGGAACATTGACGGAGTTTAAGTGTCCGTATTCGATTAGGGATAAACAGCCTGAATGCGCCAAATACTTGGTTAAGGGTAAGGATGGATTGTTGCATTTGGATGCACAGCACCAATATTATTATCAAATTCAAGCTACAATGCATGTTTTCAAAGCTGACCATCTTGACTTTATTGTATGGACACCACATGGATTGTACATAGAGAATGTAAAATATAATTTGAAGTTCTGTGATGACATGTTAAAAGCAACTGATAAATATTATGATGATGTCTTTGTATATGAATATTGGAAACATGTTGACAAGCATGGATTTAAGTGAAAGTATTTTAATATCTTTAGATATTTACTGAAAGCTACATGAACCAAAAAAATGTCACCGATATTACACCTTATATGTTCATAAATATTTGTATTTTTAAAAATGAGAATAAAAATTTGATTTTGCTTCTTAAAAATAAAAAATAAAAAATTTTTTATTTCATTTATTAACAACACTAAAAGCATTCAAGATCTAAGCAAACAGTATATTAAGACCCATAACTTCGTTTGGGTGCCTAAAGTTTTGGCTTAACAATTCTGTGTTTCAGATTTAACGCATAAAAACAATTTACAAATATTTCCGTTGCATGGGGCCAGAGAGAATTGTCCATTACATCTGTTAGAATTTTATTCCATTTTGCATATCCAATGATATTTTCTACGATTATGCGCCTGTTGGCTATTGCCCTGGTGGACATTACTTCTTCTGCGGTCAGTTTCCCATTCTTAGTAAAAGGAGGTATGTTCAGTGCCACTCCTTGTGTCTCCAACATATCGCTTATGTCAAACCCCCTATCTGCCAGAATAATATCACCTCTTTTCAGTTTTGATAGAAAGCCACTCATTTCAGTAATTTTTCTGTCACTGTGCGAACCTCCAAACAGTTCAGAGCAGAACATTACCAGGCCATCTTCACTAACTGCTATTAAAGCCTTGAAGGTATTTCTATTTTTATACTGGGAAAATGTTAACTGCTGTATAGTTGGGTCCTCACTTTGCTGAACAGGAATTTCAGTGCAGTCAATAACTGCTGTGTACTTAGATGGATTTCTATCAGCCATATCCCAGAAAGGGACAGCCATAAATTCAGCATACATTTGCTTTGTGATTTCCTTACATATACTGCTAGCTGTAACCTCTGAGACTTCAAATTGGTGGGACAACCGTTTAAAATCATCATTATGCCTGTATTTCATTAGTGTCAACAATAATTTGTCTGCGTACTGCAGTGAAGATAATCTGTCAATAGAATGTGGTGCATTAATTTGCAAAAAACTTATCAAAGAAGTAAATTCATTTTTTGACAGCCCACTAAAATATTTAAGTTGCTCGTTAGAAAGAATGTCAAATGATACAAGTTGTTGACATGTAGCACTTAATAATGTCTGCACAGCAACAGAGGAGGTGGAGAATGCACTCTCAACCTCTGTACCATTACTGACTCGATAAAGAGAATCTTGTGAAGAAATTTCCATTTCATTTCCTACATCCATAATTTGGCAATGTACCGAAGACTTCGATTTCTCAAGAAGGCTCTTCTTTATTCCTCTTTCCTTTCGACGCTGTGCTGATTTACTTATTATTGATGGGTGGGAGGTACGAGGAAGATTTTGTGATGGTTTTGCGCCCTTCTTCAAGATCCATGTCAATCCTAAAAAAATAAATTATACATGAAGTTACCTAAGTTAATTTACAGTTGCATTCATAATGATGCCATTCATGCAGATACTGTACTGTATTATTAACTTTATTATAATGAGCATTGATATTTATTAATAAAATAATTTATTAAATCCATCTTGAAAAGTTAATTCACATACTGTTCATTTGTACATAGCCAAAAACACGCTAATAGCGCTCATTATTTCAAATGGCTTCATCATTACTATTGTTAAAATATTCTTTATAATTAATCATCAAATACCCTTGCTTAATCGCATTATTCTTAAAAGAATTTTAATATATTTGATATTTTACCTGTAGTTTTAGATTGACAATAATCTTCTTTTGTGAAATGCTCGCTACACACTTTCCCATACTTCGGGATAGCCTTGTTAGTTTTTATTAAAATTTTCCATTCCTTCCGAATTTTTCGATCTGTAGGAAATCTATGATACTTGATATTTTTGTTTTTAATATTGTTATTCGAACACTGCGAAACAGAACAATTTACTGGCATGTTAAGTATCACTACCGATCTTTTCACCTCACTTCGACCATAACCGCGCGAGCCTCGAATACATAAAGCGTTGGTGCTGCCATCTATACTTAAATCAACCTATTGTTAGACATCCAAGATGGAGACAATGAAGGTTGGATTGTTGCTAGCACCCCGATGGTTAGGTGACTTTTTCGCTTCCAGGCTTTGTTATCTCGTTGGCCTCGCTGTTAGGAAGTCACTTGCCTGCTCATCGGGACCAACGATATAACGGGCCCCAGCCGTGACCACCGAGAGAGAAGGCCTCCGCATTGAAATTTAATACATTGTTACATCATCATAGATAGTGCTAATTAAGGGCTTATTATTGGTTGAAATACGAATAACAATGCACTATCTATGATGATGTAACAATGTTTTACGTTTCATCGCAGAGGCCTTCTCTCTCGGTGGTCACGCCCTGGCGCGGAAAAGTCACATGATCATCTTAGTCCGACTAAGATGATCAGGTGACTTTTCCGCGCCAGGTCCTGTCTTTCTCGTGGGCTACGGTTTGGTGGCATAGCCGACGTCAGATATCGTTTTCGTTGGGAGGCGTGGTGTCACGTTTTTAGCGCTAATTTTAATAGGTTTCTTTAATATTTCTAATAAATTTAACAACGATTTTGTATTCAGCATAACACAATCTGTATGAAACAGTGCTTTAATTTGTAAAAAAAATTCCATGATTAACTGAAAACATTTCAAAAGAAAAGAAAAAAGAAAAAGTTAGAGATTGGTTAAACATGTTTAATTAACTGAAATATGTTTATAGTCACCGCAGTGTATTCAAATTCATTTTTTCCTATTTTCAATCAATTTTTACAAAGTTTAGAAATTTTTTTTATTATAAACGTATTATTTAACTTATTTTACTACTTTTATCACAATATAAGTTTTTTTTTGAAATATGTTTTTAAACTATTTTTTTTAATTACATAATTAGATTGGTTTTAATTTTTAAGAGGATGGGGTAGTAGGTCGATTGGTATTGTTCATTTACTTACTTACTTATAGTTATAAAATACTGAACAAATTTTATTGATTAATAAGTTATTAAAATATAAACTTTCATTAAAAATATTAGCAACTAATTACCGGCCATATCCCATAAATAATATTTTATTATAATTTATTTTATTCTATGCTATTGATTCATTCTTTACTTACATGCAAATGGTTGTTAGCAACTGATTAGACGTTTCAATGTTAACATTTACGTAGAGTTTGTGTATTTTCTTTATTCTGTGCTTAGATTTCATATAATTAAAATATATAAAATGTGTATAGATAAAATTATTTTTGAATGTTTATTTACAAAAATGTCTAAGGAAAATTTGGCCAAAAGTGTGCATGAAACTCTAAATCCACAAATTTGGGTGGTTTTCGGTGGAAAACAGAAAAAATTTGGTAAAACGTGTCTAAATTGAATTGCAATTTAAAACTTTCATACAAAATATGTAGGCAGAAAATTATTCATAAAAAATTTATTTCCAAGAAAGTGCATGTAAATAAAAGATCAGTGCATGTAAACTTTTTGCATAGAAAATGTAGCTAAAAAAACCACCACCAAAACACTTGTTATAGATTGATTCTCTCACTAATCTTTTGTAATTCTAAATTTAACAATTCTTAAATTTTGAAAGGCCTCAAAATTTAAAAAAAGAGAAAATAATTTTAAAATCAAAGAAAAAAATTAAAATAATTTTAAAATCAAAGAAAAAAATTAAAATCTAAAAAAGAAAAAAATGTAAGTTTGAATACCTAAAAAATGATAAAAAAAAGTATTTAAAAATTTATTTTATTTGTTTATTTTTATTAGGAATTGTAGGTAATAAGCTACAGAAATAAGCTTCTTAATAAGCAAGAAAACATAAAATAATGATTGAGGAAATTTATCAAATTATCAAATTATCCTTAGATCATTCTGGTACTTCCTTGCACAATGAGAGTGAGCACAATTTGCCTGATGAAATGTTGCACAGTTCCATAATGTTTATTTATACAGGAAAAAAAAATCACGAAAGTTCAGAGCATAAACGTGACAGGGTTGATCGAAGTCAGCCGAGAAAATTAGGGGGGGGGGGGGGACGCTATTCTGAACTTTTACCCAAAAATACAGGGTGATCTCCAAAAATATTGGCAACATGGCAGATATCTCGAAGCTTTGACAATTTGACACTGCCGCACTCAAATTTGACCTTGACCCACAACTTTAAGGTCATCCATCTGCTAACTCGAAAACTATTAAAGATAGAGAAAAAATTCCAATTGCTACCCTGTAGAGCAACACAACATTAGTCTAAAGACAATTTGTAACACACCCTTCCCCTTGAAAGATTTTGAGAAAATTGGCGAGAAAGAATCACTCAAGAGTGTGCTTCCCCTTCCCCTTCCCCTTCCCAACGGTGTGCTTACTGCAATTCAAATGTGTTAGAAACTTCAGCCAACCTAGCCTGCTCGACCTGACCTTGAGCGACTCTTTCTCGCCCATTTTTCTCTATTTATTAATAATATTTACCCTGATTTCATTACCTATTCTTCGCATGGATAGCTTTTCCCCACTAAATCGCAACTTTAATTCACGGAAAAGAGCAAGCTTCTATCACGATTAGCCAAATGCACTTTTACTTTGCTTCCTAAAGTCCAACTCTTGGCTACCACTCCTTCCCTCTTCGCCCTTTCTTTTTTTCATTACCATAGACTCTCTTCTTCACTTTTTAATGTTAACCGCCTCATCAACCAACGTCAGCGGATTCTTTTACATAGAATGTCCTATGTGAAGAAATTCCTCGTCTCAAGACGTCACCCAAATCACGTGACAGAAGGTCAATAAATAGGTCGCTTTAGCATTGTGATGGTTTTCCCATTCCCTGTTCGACTTTTAATGTAGCAATGAAATATCTTATTTCAAAAGAATCTTTCCAAGAGCAATCTTCTATTTTATTGTCTCTTGACAGTTTTGGGCTTTATTTGAAGAGATTATTGCTATGCTTGAAAGCTAATAATGGGCATATTCAGAATTAATTGATAATAGAAAAATAATTTCTCTTAATTGGAAAAATTCATTTATGAGGTACGACAAGTCTCACCAAGATTTGTGGCAAATTTTGTATATCAATTTTTTTATAAAATTCAAAGATTAAAATGAAAAATTTTAAATTTTTTTACAAACGTGAAAAGAAAGGAACTATAAACG
The DNA here is from genome assembly GCA_023313115.1 of Rhysida immarginata. Taxonomy (NCBI): domain Eukaryota; kingdom Metazoa; phylum Arthropoda; class Chilopoda; order Scolopendromorpha; family Scolopendridae; genus Rhysida; species Rhysida immarginata. The sequence continues at coordinate 1,999,240 of JAHWFO010104687.1, forward strand.
CGGAAATTAGAGTTGATCAACAAAAATTGAGACTAATTTTTTTATAACTTTTGGCGGTTATAATTTGGCGAACTCCATATTTGAAAAGAGCAGGATTTCTTGTATATCTGTGGACGGCAGCAGTATTATGTTTTACGAACAGTGTTTGCATTTTGCATACTATAAAATGGAAGTGATATCAGTATGAAGTCATAAAATTCTGTTTTCTGTTGAAGCATACAACCAAAGAATCTTACGAAACGCTGCAACAAACTTATGGTGAATATGCACTCTCGGTGAATGTCGTCTTCAGATAGTTAAAGACTTTAATCAAAATAGGTCTACAAATTTTGTCGCAGAAGTTAACATCCATATAGCTGCTCTCACAGTTTCATCTAATTATCCAACATCTTTTTCATATGATTCGAGTCTGTGCCCATTGAATGTCACATTTGTTGAACTCCAGAACAATAGGCTCTTCTAATGGAGACATATCGTGAGATGTTGCGCCTTTTAATGATGAAGGAGATTCGTTTCTCTCCCTGGTGATGAGTCATGGTTCGAGGGTAACCCTGAGGGGAAACAAGCGCACTACAAGGAGATTCGTTTCTCTCCCTGGTAATCACCAGATTTTTCCGACTCAAGAGAAGAAAAATTGAAGTAGGTAATTGGGATAACTTCTTTGGATTAATCTGGTCTCTATTGCAGCGTATACAGTAAATTATCTCTATTGCGATAATTTAATGTGCCGACGCTTTTTTGTGCACTCAATCAGCACGGAAAAAATTAGGAAATTACAACCTTTTTTGACTCTCGGGAGTGGTTTACTAACAGACAGCTCCCTGTAAACTATAGTTACAAGAGAATACTGTCAGGGTGGCAGATTCTGAGGGACACTGCAAAAAACGACCGTAAATTTATCGGAATGAGACCGAATTTATTATGACAACGCAAGACCTCATGTGTCAAATACAATTATGGACTATTTGGCCAAATTCATAACTAACAAGGAAAGTACACGAAGACGTACGAGAGAATTCTTTGTTTGTGCGCAAGCATACATTGGAAGCGATTATGTTGCGCAGTGGTAGTAGCGTTCCGGAAGTGAAAAGTTGAAAATACATGGCGGTAAGAGGGGAAGCAAAATCGTTAACGATGGTCGACAAAGAATTACAGTTAGAGCACTCTTATTAAGCACAAAGCTTTAATTTTGCTGTACAATTATTCGTTTCGAAATAATTTATAAGATGAAGTAAGAATCCATGAATATTACTTAAAGCAACGCGATATATACCCCCTCATCAACGCAACGTTTTACTCGACAGCCTTACCTTCGTTTCACATGAGGTCAGCCCTGAAAAATTTACGAAGATTACCAAATTAATTATTAAAATGAAATAATAAATTAAGGAAATGGTTATTAATTACTGTACATTTTTTTTACTGGATGGGAATTAGCTAATTTTAATAATCTCATTTTAAAAAATAAGTTTGTTTAGAAACTTGAGAATCCATTCAGTTAATTATAAGTTGTTGAAGTTCTCATATTGCATATGATTATATATCCATAAATAGGTCACTTAAAGCAATAATGTTTATAAGTTTCTTTATTAGACTAGTTTTGGTTCACACCATTCACTCTACAAATGAGGATGGGAAAGGGGGAGAAAACTGCTAAAATTCATTGGTGGAGATTTCTTATTCGCGATCGTTTGAATCTTTTAAACGGCAGCCAATGGGGAGCGGGTGGAGATGACGTAATAATGGGAAGGAAAGCAAAATAACGGTTATTGGTTAAGAAATTGAAAACAATTGTCGTCTGCTGCTAGTTTCATTGCTTTCATAAGAAGTGGATTCGTGCTGAATAGTGGAAGAAAGAAGTTCCGTCAAGCGCATTAATACACATAAACCCACACGCACCAATTTTAATTATGGCTTTAACAATAGTGTCTTTGTATGGCTATGTGTGCTCAAATGTTTTCGTTTTCGCGGTTTATTTTGAAAGAAACAAAATTTATGATTCAAGCATCAATAGTAACTTTAGATGAATAACATATTTCAATTTGGTGTGAATTTGTGAGGTACATGTTCGTGTACTTCCCTTGTAAGTGTATCACATCCCCTTACAGCACTTGGGGATCTTAGCCCATATCTTTCTTCTCTTTTTGGCATTGAACTCTAAGCTATGGGGCTATTGGTTTGTGAGTATTAAATTAAAGATGTGTGAGGTAATTCTCAAAGAATCATACAGAATGCTTATACCAACCATGTGTTTGAGAATTCAAAAAACGTACTTAATATGTACGTGGAGGCTTCTTTGACGAAGCGTATGAAACCAATTGAAACAATAATAATATATGAAAAAAATGAAGCATTTTTTACCACCCTTACTCTCAAAATGAGAGTTTAAGCTTTATCACTTAGAAGAAATAGTCTTATTGGCAAAACAAATTCTGACGTCACAAACTGCTTCACGCAAACAAAACTCCATAGACATGCAGAAAAAATTAATCTATTAAAAAAATTTTTTTTTGGGGCGGGGGGAGAAACCCGAAATTGAAAAGAAAAAATTGATAAAATGTGTTGTCATCAGAAGCAAACCTGTATGTAAAATTTAAGAGCGAATGGTGGAAGTGCTTCAAAATTCGACTGAAAGGTTCCAAGATGCAATAGCGAGTTAATATAAAGGTGGTAATAATAAAAAAAAATTCAGAAACAAATAGGTCTTAAGGTGCCAACACACATACCCGACTTTGACGCGCACGGTTTTCATCCGACTTGAAGCGACACTAGAGTGCATGCGACTAGCAAAACACACATTTCCAATTTCCGCGCGCACGACTTTCAACCGACAAACATTTTAACTCAAATTGTGTCCGTGATAGCGCTGCAGTCACACAGGAAACTGTATTCATTTCCGCCAAAATGGATTCGATTACGCGTCAAAAATACAATTTATTATTAATCCAATAAAGATTGATTTTAATCGTGATGCTAAATCGTGTATATTCTTCCCGTGATGCTAATCGTGTATATTCTCGCAACCTGACTGGTTATCGTGTATATTCTCGCAACCTGACTGGTTATCGTGAACGACATGTCGCGTGAAAGGCGGACAGAGCTGAAGTCTGAAAAACTAGTCGCACGACTCCTACGACTGGCCGTTTGAGACCGGAAGTAGTCGTTCCAGAGTCGCATGCGACAGCTAGTCGGATGTAAACCGTGCATGTGTCTCTCCGCCTTTAGGCTTTCAACTTTCGTATTTGTTAATCATTTTTTATACTACCCTGCCAAAAGTATCTGAACAGCCCTATTTTCCTGTAGTTTCAACTCTCATAATGTACTACCTCACTTTTGTTGTAAAAGAAATGTAGCAGCTGATTATATGGCCAGCATGCTTTAAAGCCTAATTCCCCGACTTTCAGATATAGGATGCCGCATTAATGGAACGTCAATTAGAGAAATCAGTGTTTTGACCGGGCATCCTCGATCCACTATACTTAATGTTGTGCAAAACTACGAACTGAAACGTGCAATAACGACAGAAAAATATTCCGGGCGACCTAGAATCCTGTCGAAGAGAGACCAACGTGCTCTCCTTTGCGGGTGATGCTTAAAAATTGCAAAAACACACTTCAGAAAATCACTGCTGCTTTTGCAGTGGACCCAGACGCCTACTCATTGAAGTGACTCATGGCCATTAATTCGAACAGTGCAATATGTTCTTCATGTGTTGGGATTCTTCGGAAGGGCCAGAAACAGGACGCCTTCTGTCTCAAAGATGAATGTTCTTCGACGTCTGCGATGGGGTAAGGAGCAATTGGATAAAAGTTATGTGGAGTAATGAAAGCTGCTTCACTTCCAGCAATATGACGATTACCAAAAGAGAAACACAATCGATAGTGCCTCGTGCCAATAATTAAGAATCTGGTGGTGGACTATAATTGATGTTATTTGCGACATAATGCTCCAAGTACCAAGATATTGCAGAAAATTTGGAAATGCGCTAGACTGCTTCTTCCAGAATAAAATGTTCTATGCCAAGCTGCTCGTCCAATGCAGGCATATTCACTTATGCTGACATCAAAAGCTATCGCCATAGCTTGTCAAGAGTCTTGATTTAAATCCAATTGAACTGATATGGGATATGCTAGACGCCGTATAAGGATGGATGAACCACCGGCCACTAGTCGTCATCCGTTATCTAGTGGCAATGTGTCCTGCCAGAGGAGTGTGGCGTTCTTGTGAACCGCCACGTTTTAAAATTTTGTTTTATGAATTTGATAGTTAGTTCCATCGTCAGTCTTTTGCTAAAGGGATTTGTTGACGTTTTATGATAACTTGGCGTACTAAAACTTAACAAGAATAAAAGAGAGGGCACGAGGACTGACAGCGAGGTTGCTATGGAAAAAACGGAATGAAAGAAAAAATTGGGGGG